>RXOD01005103.1:0-15901 GCA_005223375.1 Amoebophrya sp. AT5.2 | reverse complement strand
AAAAAAGGCCAAAAAAGGGAACGACCGTTTTTAAAAGATGCGTCTAACAATGCATTTTTTTGAGCTGTAATGCGCCGCTGTACATGGCGCCCGAGCTGGTGCAGGAGCTCCCCTACAACCACACGGCAGACCTTTGGTCCGTGGGCGTGATCCTCTTCGAGCTGTTCGTGGGGACCCCCCCGTTCTACGCGAACTCTTTGTATTCCCTGATCCACCTGATCGTTAAGGACACGGTGTCCTACCCGGCGACTATGGGGGGCGAGTTCAAGGACTTCCTGCAAGGCCTGCTGCGCAAAGACCCGCAGCAACGCCTGGCGTGGCCGGGGTTGCTCAACCACGCATTCGTCGCGGCGGGCGCAGAGAAAGAGCGCAAGCAGATGGAGCAAGAACCTATGGAGAAAAACCTTGCGAAGTATCTACCATCCCCGGCAGTCGATCCTAGTCAGAGCTAAGTTACAACAGGCAGCTAGACCACCTAGAGTAGATGTACTAGAGCTGAGAAGTAACCACGATTTTCGTTTTCCTAGGATAGATTAGCGTTAGGTTTAGCTTCGCCTTGGCATTCGTTCCATCGCGGACTCCTTTCGATCGATCCTGCGAGCTGCGCCTTCCAGAAATTTCCTGGGCCCGGCTAGCCAGATCACCCCGTGGTCGCATCGATTCGGGGGTTTGGTACTGCGCGCGGAGCCTTCTCATGTGCTGGTGCAGTAAACGCAAAGTAGATGCTGCAATTAACTGCGAATGCGAACCAAGAACGAACCCGTCGAACCGAAGAAATGGACGACTTACATCAACTTACGAAATTGTGTTACTAGACAACTAGTATCGAGATCGACGCTGGTGCTTCTTGTAAGGAAGAAGAGGCGCAGAAAAATGGGCAGGGCAAGGGGGTTTACGTATGGCCGCCGAGGACGACGTCGGCGACCAGCGCTTCAAGCCCAACCTCATCCGCTGTTTCAGCTCCGCCAGGCGCCGCAGGCAGTGGTAGTTCTGGGGAGGGAACAATAATAGGAAACGGGAGCAGCAGCAGCGCCAGCACGACGACAACGACTACCACCACGAAACATGACCATGGGAGCGTCGCGGTCGCCGTCGCGGCGGCCAGCGCGAAGAACAGTGTCAAAAGCGGAGGAGCACAAGGCTGCGAGGGAACTGCAAGCGAGCACGGAGATCTGCTTCGTGTCGGCGGCACGACTGCATCCACTTCATCAAGAGCCACGCCGACTGCAACCACTCCTAGTAATGGTAATGGCTCCTCGTCCTCGTCCACCAGCAGTGCCAGCAGTTCCGCTAAGAGCAAGCCGGCGAGTAACGCTGGAGGGGTACGACAAGCAGCAGCACCACGTCCGCCGCCACCAGGAGGTGAACGGGAACGACGCAGAGGGACTGCGCCGTCACAGCACGACCACGAGCAGCACCTCCTCGCGGCCCAGCAGCGGCCGGCTTCCGGTGGGCCATCCCCGCGGCCACCCGCGAACGTAGCGGGCCAGCCCCCATCGCACCATCACCCACACCACGTAGTGCCGAATCCGAATGCAAACCGAAACCAGCCCCCCTCGCAGCAGATGACGGCGAAGCCCGGCCCGCCGCCCCCCGCTTCGGCGCGGCAGGACCCCCTGATGAACACCGTGAGAATCGTCAAGCCCGCGGGCGGTGCTGCAGCGGCAGGGACTCGGAAAGAATCTGTTGACGAGGTTGCGACGCGCAGCCAAATGGACCACTCCGGTTTTGACCTGCTGCAGTACTATGCAAATGCTTTCGCGCAGAGTGCCACGCCGTCGTCGTCGTCTACCTCGACCGCTGCAGTGCCGCCTGGGGGTCCTTCATCTTCGACGTCATCATCATCAATATCCGCGCCATCTCCTGAAACATTTCTGTTTCGCGACGAGCAATTCCTCAAGCTACAGCGGCAGCTACTCGGCAAGTACCGCGACGTCAGCTTCGGGAGCTGCCTGCAAATCTACCCCAGCAGCGGCGGTAGCGCGGCCGTGGATGTGCATCTACAGACCGGCGGGGTGCCGACGCTGGGCGCACTCCTACGAAGCGTCCAACGCGTGCTGCGGGTCGCGCGCGATAAAGGCGTTCTGTTTTCCGCGGAGCACAACCGGGTGTACAACTTCCAGCGGGACCTATTCGAGATTCTGCGCCAGCTCTTGCACAAACGGCCCTGCGCCTACCCGTCGCTCCTCGTGGAGGTGCTCCGTGCGGTGCACACGTGGCTGCCCCACGGAGTGCAAGTGGGTGGAGAGGGCGGAGTTGTGAGTGGAGCCAGCAACAAGAGCTCCAGCAGTCCTCCACCTCCATCAGAAAATACGAATCCTTTCAAGCAACTGGCGACGCAAAACCAGCAGGCCGGAGAGCTGTTAGCAGATATCGTGCTTCCCCACATGAAGGAGTACATGGACGTGTTTTCCGCCCCGCTGTTTGCTGCCGGCAAGGAGGCAATTCGCAATCAGGAGCAGAAGAACGTCGAGGCCGCTGCGTCGATCGCGGCGATTCCGATCACCGGGACCTCGGCTGCCTCGTCGTCCTCCTCGCCGCCAGGCACGGCACGGCGCGGCGGGCCCGCCTACCGCGGGCAACTTGGGCACGCCATCCTCGCGCAGCATCTTGGCTGCCTCGCAAGCATTTACGTCACGTTGTCCTCCCACCGCTGGCTGAGCCGCAACCGGCAGGATCTCAGCGCGCACCTGAAGCAAACGCTTCCGGTGCTGTGGGAGGTGATGCTGAGCGACGTGATCGCGGCAACGAACGCGGTGCTCGAGCAGCAGCGAGAGCACGCGTTGGTCTCCCACCACAGCAACTCCAGCGTCCGCGCCAGCGGGCCGGACGACGGCAGCAACACGATCGTGGCGCAGCTGGCGGTGGCCTGCGTGGCGAAGTTGGTGCACCCACACTGCTCGATCTGCCCGCGCTTCCTGCCGTGGCCCCGCGACGACGGCCTCTCCCCCGTTCTGTCGGCGCACACGTCACACGCGAGGGCCGTGCTGCAGATCGTGCGCGAGACGTTGCTCAAAACGAGCCCAGGAGTGGCAAAGAGGCTGCTCGCGCACCTGTTCGAGAGCGGGACCGAGTTCCAACGGAGCGGAAACTTTAAGCTCCTGCTCGCACTAGACCGCGCGCAAGAGCTCAGCGGACTGGTGCGGAACACGTACGGTATTCACGGTTAATATTTGCGGTTTAGCGCCGCCCTCGCGCTCGCCCAGGTAGAGTTTTATTTTTCTTGACGTAGAAGTCTTTATATTCATCATCATCTCGATCTAGTAGAAGTAAGCGTACAATCTATCATCAAAAATACGGACACTGCAGGCGACAGCACCGCTCTCCGTTCTCAGCTTTCTTTCCTGTTCGAGGCTAAGTGTCCGGAGCGGTTTCTGCGTGGCGCACTGTGGGCGCGCGTTCTGTCCGAAGCGCTACCGCCGACTTCGCATGGATATTTCCTCTCGGTGTACAAGGACTCGGATCAACCGGGCTGTCCTCCGCGCGTCGTTGAGCCTAAGGAGGACGCTAGCGCGTGGTGCGAGCACTACCACCTGCAGCACCTCGTGATCGCACTGCAGGTTCAAAATGCACTCCTCCAGAAAATTATCCAAACGACGAACGCCTCGTCTGCGGCCGCCGCCCAACGAATAGTGGGACCTGCTCCACCAGCAACGACGTTGTCCGGTGCGCCGTCCAGTCCTTCAACGGATCCTGTGCAGGGGAGAGGAGAAGTTCCCGAGCAGCAGCTGGAGAGCGCGGGGAAATTGTTGCCCGTGGTGGTGTTCGTCGCAAAGCTTCTGGAGGTGATCTTTCGAGTGGCTGTAATCTTGCAGCGCGCGAAGAAGATCGAGAATTCTTGGGCGCCACTGCAGGCCCTGGATCCGTGGCTGCATGCCCTGTTTCGGTACTCCATGGTGCACGCAGAGCTGTTCTCTGTGCAGCGGTACAACGGGAGCGGCCGCAGTGGCGGGAGCTGCGAGGAACCTGCCGAACGGGACCAACATGGGAAATTGGCCAACCGGGCGGCCTCCGCGTCCACCAACACCGCAGCCACAGGAGGCGCTGCAGCAGCGCCCCCCGCAAATAAGACCAGAGGCGGATCATCTCGTGGATTCACCCCGCCGCCGCGGTGGTTGCCAGATCGCAGCCTCTCCACGGAGCTCGGCCAGCTGGGTGCGGAAGACGCGGCAGCAAGGAGCGAGCGAGTGCCGCCACCAACAGGGGTGCTGCAGCTTCTAAATTTACTTTATCTCCTAGCTAAGCCTATAAAAAACAAAGTAAAGTACGTTCACCTTCACAGCTATAAGTATAGCTTCGTCCCTTCCCAGTGTTACTACTTCCGGTTTCGGATTCGGTTCACCATCGAGGAGGTTCAAGGCTTCAGCTTCGCGATCATATTGCAGTACAAAAATACAAACTCAAACTGAAACTCCAGGCCGTGGTTGCCGTAATCGTCAACATACAAACTCAAACATAGTTTCATCATTGCTCATGATTTTTATCGCAATTGTATTGCTTTCACAGCTTGACGTGCTGGCGGATGCGGAGGGTATGATTCTTGGATACGCAGATGCGGGCATTCTGGATTCGGTGATGCAATGTTTGAGCCTGCGGACTTACCTAACCGGTCCTGACGAGTGGCTGACGCGCGAGTTTGTCCACAAAATAATTGGCTGCAACAGAGATCCGGAACTGCATCAGGACCCGGACAGCGGGACAGCGGGAGTACCCGGCGGGAACCCCAACGGGACGGCGACGAGCGAGCTGTTGCGCGGCCAACGCTCTCTGTTAAACGATACGACAGCGTCTGCGTCTTCATCAGCAACAAGCGCTGCCGGCGGGGGCAGCGAGCAGGAGCAGCCGCACCGAAACAGCCCCGAGCTGGCAGCAGCAGAGAGCGCGCGGGAGTTTTCGCACGTCGACTTCTTCACTTTGATCGGGCGGCGGGGGATGCTCGCAACGCTGGATATCGTGTACCAGTTCCGGAATGAGGCTGGGAAAAAACAGGAAGCGCGGTTCAAGTTCATCCTGCGTGCAATAGAGTGCGTCTCCGCCTCGTACAACAACTACACGCAGATGGCGCCCGCGAAGTACCTCTAGTACTGCGTTCCAGTCGCCACATTTTGGTCCTCCTTCGGCAAGATGTTAAATAAAGATCTCAACTTTTCTAGGGCCCCTTACGATCATACGGACATCATTGGTATATTCATCTTTCATGTTCTTGTTGACAATTTTGTAGCTCGTCATGGCACAATTGACTCCAGTCTTCCTGACCGCGTGTACTCCGTCCCGGAGATCCACTGTTTGACCGCCCTGCGCGTCCTGTATGACCTGTTGAACCGCACTTTGTGCCAGAACAAGAACGGCGACAAGCAGATTGTGCAGTGGATTTTGCAGAGTCGGGTGACGCACTTTGTTCTTTCCTTTGCGCAGAAACTCTCCCACGACGAGACGCTGGAGACCACCAGCTCGGCCGGCCACGGCAACCCGCCGCCGGGAGCCAAGAACATCCCGGGGACGTTTTCGATGGCCACCCAGCTGCTCGCCTCGTTCGTTTTGCACCATGCCTCGCTCGCCCAGGAGTTTGTGCATGCCAACGGGCTTGGGATCCTGTGCGGGGAGAAGGACTCGCTCTCCGATTACGTGCACAGGGCGCACATCTGCGTGGACATGCTACTGATTCTGTCGCAGTTGTCCCGAATGTCCAAGGAGTACTATCCTGCCATACACAAACTAGGCATCTACCGGGAGCTGGCGGCCCTGCTGCGGTGTCCAGACGCGAACATCCGCGCGAAAACCGCGAACGTAGTGGGCAACATGAGCCGACACAGCGACTTCTTCTACGCGAAACTGCGGGAAACCGGAATTCTGGCGAACCTGATTCCGCTGTGCGGCGACACAGACGCCACGACAAGGAAGTTCGCCAGCTTCGCGGTGGGAAACAGTGCCTTCCATTCCAACATTCTGTATCCGCAGCTCAAGGGCGCCGTGGCACCCCTGCGCGATTTGTTGCTTCTGGACGGAAAGAACGACGAAAAATGTCGAGCCAATGCCGCTGGCGCGCTGGGAAACCTTGTAAAAAAAAAATAAACACTTGCTTTGATAATTTGCCTCTTGGGATGGAGTTGTAGTTGATTTGGCGGGGACGCGGAGGTACAGCATTGATTTGAAGAACATGCAGCTTGAAACTGCGGAAAGATATGACAGAAGAGAAGTACAAGAACAAGTGTTGGTGTTCCTCTTCCTACCTTCTGACTCTTTCACTACCGACTACAGGTCCGCAACAGCAGCGAGCTGTGTGAGGAAATAGTGCGGTGTGGAGTGCTAGGCGCGCTCTTTGATCTGACAGGATACAACCGGGACGAAGGAACGATCTCACTGCAACGCGCAGAGGCCGACAGCAGCGTCAAGATCGCGCTTTTTTCGCTCGGGAACCTGGCTGTGCACCCAACCTGCAAACAGGCTTATGGCGAGCATCATTGCTCTTTGACGCGGCGGTCAGCTATCAAGCAACTATAAATACAGCCCCCACGACTAACTTCTCGTCGTGCATTGATTTTGAATTTGAATCTTTCATCTAGCTCTAGGGGGTCGGGTCTTCGTCTTCCTCGTACTGGAACTGGTACTCCTAGTCCTAGTCCACCTAGCGGCCAGTACCTGCACCACTGCCACGGCCTTCAATCAAGCTCGCGCCCGCCTGCCTTCTTCTATAAATGTACTTGAGAAAGAGAAAGTGAAAGCCTTGTCGTTGGAGTTGTAAGGCGCCGTTGTTCTATCTTGCGGCAGACATGTTAGCGAGCGTGTATCAAGTTCAAGCTGCCCTGCAGCTCGCCCTCAAATTGCAGGACAGCTTGATACGTGCTTACATCTGAAGATCAAGATTTATTCGATTCCATGATTGATAGCTGGCCAGGGCACAAAACGCTCGCGGAGCTGGACGTCGAGCGATTTGCGCAGTGCGTCGCGCGTGCGAGGCGAGCCGGCCAGCCAGAAAATCTCTTGCACAGGTACGCGCAGAGACTACTACAGAAATTCGAATCCCACGCTCCCGGCGTACCATGAGCTGCCGCATGACGCGAGGACAAAGGCCGGGTGCGATTAAATAAAAGCTCAAGGAAGTGTAATAACAAGGACGCACGGGCTCGGGCACTTGGGAGTGGCATCTCCATCTGGAAAATCTGGCGCGTCCGAGTGTTTTCTTTTCTAGTGCACGTGATCGTGCAGGTACACGTGCCCGTGCCGCTGCCGCTGCAACGGACCACTTTGACCCAAAGAGGAAGAAGTAGTGCTTGACGTTGAGGTTGGCTCACAGGTCCTTAAAAAAAAAAATATACGTAGCTTTCTGCACTAGTAAGTTGTCACTTCTTCGCTGTCAATTTCTTCGAAAAGCCGAACATTCTCGATGAATTAAATGATGTCGAGGATCGGGAGGCAGCGGAGTTTGAAACCGAGGAACGCCAACTAGGTTAGATCATACGTCCGACGCTGTTTACCTCATCTGAAGACTTAGTATAGCCTTACGCTACGCGTGCAGCTGCAGCCCCATGTCCACATGAAGATATCTTTCACGACGACGAGTTGTAGCTCCAGCACTTTTTGACCGTCTTCGACCATCCAGGCGTGGTGCTACGTCTTCGTACGAAATTTTTAGTTTGCATATCGCGGAATGCCACCGCTGCGCTCATTTTATTCGTTTTCCTTTATTTTTTCCGCCCTAGATCATGATCATGATACGCCGGGG
This sequence comes from Amoebophrya sp. AT5.2, assembly GCA_005223375.1. Classification (NCBI taxonomy): domain Eukaryota; class Dinophyceae; order Syndiniales; family Amoebophryaceae; genus Amoebophrya; species Amoebophrya sp. AT5.2. The sequence continues at coordinate 8,178 of RXOD01005103.1, read as the reverse complement.
CCTCTCTCTCACCATTGATTTTTATTCATTGCGACGTTATTAACTGCTACTTTCGATCGCCACTTCCCGCAGCGACAGCGGAGTAGTTGGTAGCACAAGCAAGGGACGCTGATGCTGATCCAGATGCCTGTCGTGGATCGGGATCAGTGATTTCGCTATTCTTGGGGTCAATGTACGGACGCAAATCTGATCCCGAAAAATGTACGTACTACTTGGTATGGAAGTAGAAGTTGTTGCGTCAAGAAGACAATTGTCAGGAATTCCTGGGGCGGCGCGTGCCGGCTGCTGCATGTCTGCCACCTAAATACTATCAAATCTAAGACTTACTTGAAAAGGAAAAGCAAAAGGGCGCTTCCGAATATGCAAAACGCTTCATAGGTCGTGGGGTGCTGGTGCGTCCATACAGCAGCACAAAATAAAATCGGCGAGGACAAATCTAAAGACAGAAAACGCGAAGTAGAAGCGAACAACTACAGGAGGACGAAGTAGAAGCGAACAACTACAGGAGGGCCAAAGGAATGCGGTGAAGGGTGAACTTCTTTATGACGAATGACGTGGCGCGACTTCTGCAAGTGCTCTGAGTCTGACGTAAAAACGGAGTAGAATAAGGATGCGAAGAACAGCGGTCGCGACGAGCGCAGGAATGGCGGTGGTGGTTGTGGTGGTGGTGAAGAGAGTCAATTCGTACATAAACTAAAGTGAGACGAGATCGAAGCCAAGGAACATCATCAAAAAGAATAGATACGGTACACAGGTCGCGGTTCGTCGTCAACATTGCCCTCTCAGGGATGTCGCAAACACGGCTGTACTTGTGAAATAGAAAGTACTTTAAGTGTAAATGAAAGATCTTCTCTAGCGTAGAGATAGTGATAGAGCAAGCGACGTGTCAATCTATCGACGCACGAGCGCTAGCTGCAGTCCCTCCATCAATCGGAAGGCAACACCAATTTATCAAAATGGCCGCTGGTGGCGCGGTTCCATTTAGAACCGTGCGCCAACATGGGCTGCAGCTCGGAGTCGTGCGGAGGACGATTTTCTTGCTCGTTTCTCAACACTTCTGCTGCCCGCACGACTTCCCCTCGGTTTTTGCTGGACTCCCGATTCCGAAGCCGCGCGACGAGTTTCTAGTAGTGTCGCAGCCCAGCAGCCGTTCCCTTGCCTACATCCACCTCCACGACGATCAAACCCGTTCGTCGTTCGCGAAAACACTAATCGGCGGACCAGCTGGGAGCGAGAGCAGCAACAACAGTCCGCTGCACTTTCCGCTAGGCGTCGCATTTGACCCCGAACGGAGGCGCCTCTTCGTCGCGGATGCAGGCGCACAGAAGATCGTGTATTTCACTGTGCAGATCGGGGACGGTGCCTCGTCGTCGAGTGCCGGAGGAAGCGGAGACCTGCGTCTGGTTACAGATGGCCGCCCTCGTGTCGCAGTGGACAAAGTTTTGGCGAGTGATCTGGCGGTGGCCAAGAACGGGGACCTGTACTTCTCCGGCGTTGTGTTCGAACCAACAACGCCAGCGTCGGATGTTGCCACGTCTCCCTCTCCTGTCCTAACAGAGCGCTGGGCCTGGCGGGAACACGGTGGAGACGGACAGTCCACGAAAGCATCCTTCTACCAGCGGAGCCCGCTCGCGTCCGGGCCCGCCGTCGGGGTAAATAAGGTAAACGCTTCGCCGCGCCGCCACGCCGGCCGAGACGTGTTCTCGTTTCTGCAGCAACGACTCGAAAACGATCATGACACGCGTGACCGGCAGAGCAGTTTTTTTGATGGTCTGCAGCAGAAGGGGGGAGCGGAAACGGAAGGCCGAGAGCAAGAGAGCACGGAGCATCGGGGAGCATGGGGCCTCGCGGGAGCCGAGAGCACGAACAGCGATCCTCGCCGGAGTGTCGCGCTTCGGCTCCACGAGGCTGCGGAGGCACAAGAGCGCGCCCTAGCGGCGGCCGACGAGAAACTGTTTCTCAGCAAAAACGCGGCGGAGGACTCGCATCTTCCACGAGGACTCCTTCCCGCGAGGACGCTCGTTCCGTACAATGCGCCATCGTCGACGAGGCCGCACCTGCACCTCCAGCACAACGTAAACGTCGAGGACTTGCTGTTCTCCGAGCCCGCACCTCTGGAACTGCTCAGTCAAAGGCATCAAATGGAGGCAGCAGACAAGACGGGCGGGAGTGCAATTCTTGCATCGCGAGCGCAAAACGAAACCTCGGCGTCTGTTCCTGCCGATAGCGCGGGGGAGCCTTCTGTTCCTGAGGGCTCGAACAGCCGCGCGTTTCGCCAGGTGCACGGTATTTTTCGGCACCCGCAGAAGAAGATCGCGGCCGGGGAAGTTTTTGACCCTGCCCTGGTCTGGGACGCTGCTAGCTCCGCAGGCAAAGCGCACCGACCGGGTCCGGTAGCAGTGGAGACGGCGGGCGGCGCGGGGGCTCTGTACTGGGGAAACCGTGGGGGCGAGGGGCGTGTAGGCAGTCTTGTGCGGGAGCGAGGCGATCCGAATGCGAATGCTGTACCCGCCACGACAACACCAGCATCTTCCGCACCGGCCGGCACAGGGCCCGCGGAGATTCTCTTCGTCTCGCAACTTCCAAGTTTTGTCAGCTACGACGCGGCGGAAGTACTAGACGCTGACCTGCGGCAGCAGTTCACAACGTATGGCACGAGCGACCGCGCGCTGACGAGTAGCGTGTTCGTTCCAGGGTTGCGCCGACCGGCCAACGTGGCACCCCCCTCGCTCACGGCAATGACGCAGGAGGAACACACCAGCCCGCTGCCCGCCATCTTCAAGGAAGCAGGCCGCTTGATTCGGCCTGTCTGTCGACTTCATCTGGATTCGGCCGAGGAACCGCTGGGCGGAGCAAATGAACTTGGCGTGAAGGTGCAGATAGTACAGCGTTCAGAGCTCCTCCTTCGATTCGGGGGAATTTTCTTTTGGCCCGAACCCGAGGAGCCCGCCGAGTACAGAAAATTAATGCCAACTTCGAGGACTTGTGTCACTGTCACCCCTTCGTTAGTCTTAGTATTCCACCAGGAGCTTGGTGTAATATAAATATTTATACTTTCTTACTGGTTTTCGTCCACGGCCACACAGGTTTTCTCGAAAGAAAAAAAACTAACACCGTCCAGGGTCTTGCTGTCAGCAGTCGATTGGCGTTTTTCTCGACGGCGAACAGTGTGTTTGCGGTGGAGAAGCGGGAGAAGCAAAACACAGAATCAAGCGCTGCGTCTTCGGTAGTGTCGAATGCAGTGGCGCCCCGGGGCCTTGCGTGGGACGGCGAAGGAACGCTGTTTGTTGCAGATAATCAAAAGGCAACAGTCGAAGGCGTCGGTGGGGTTTACCGTTACCGAGGCGAGAGGCTAGGGCAGCACATGGACTAGGACCAGTGAAGATTCGTCTTCCTCCTCGTTCAATCGCCCCTAACGTTTGCGATGCGCTACGGGTATATCACCGTTTTTTTACAAAAGACACGTGCAAATGATGAGCATGTGGCAGTACAGTGGCCGCTCGGTGGGCGCCCTTGCATTCTTGTTAGTCGCTTCCCGCCTTCAGATTCAGAGTACGAATAGCTACTATCGCAATAGGACTCTAATTCGGGGGCAGCGCCTGCGCCCAGTGAACTAGGTTCAAGTTTGCTGCCCTTGTCTTCCTCTGTAACACTAGTTGCCAGCCGGGGAGTTCAGAAGTCACGAGATGGATTTCGTGTCGCACGTCGCCGATGCCTACGGGGTGGCCTACGTTCGTTTTCCAAGAAGCGGAAGAAACGCTGGGCGAAGCCCAGGAAACGGGGGTCTCTTCGATGTGTTGGCGCAGCTGCTGAGGTAACGGTAGGCCAGCATCAAGATGCGAACACGACCACACCAAAAAAAGTAAGTACTGAGCAGGTACAAATAAGTAGTTTGATGATGTACTTACGTAAATGATCACATTCACAGAAAAAGAAACAAACTGCAATGGCAATATGTTGGGGCTACGCCCAAGTGGACAATTCAATGACTCTTCAACATGGAATACATTCTCGGACGGTGACGGAGAAGTATAAAAATAAAAAGAAATCTATAAAACGAAGCGACATATCTAACTAAGTTCTTAAGTACCCTCGAGTGGGAAGAAAACAGCGTGCCTGCGCATTTTCTCACTGCTGGAAATGGAACTCATCTGTTCGAGGCAATCTGATTTCAGAACACTGTAAAAATCACTTCGACTTGTTGTTCTTCACGTGAAGAGACATGGATGCTAGTGGTCCGGCTACAGTTACAGTTCGGTCGCGGCCAAGCCAGTGTCGTCGTTCATCTTGATCGTATTCGGCTTTCCGCCCTTTCGTAACCGTAAGTAAGAAAGTAGTCAGTCACGCAGACTTCCACGTAACATGATTTCCTTGCGGGCGGGATCTTGCCATGAAGATGGAGAGATCGATGATACCTTCATAATTAGGTCGTATGATAATGGTAGTGATAGATACGCTTCTTGATGTTCGTTGTTATTTGCTTGAATATCGGCGACGGCGTGGAGGTGAATTGAAGTTCGGCTGTTGCTCTCCCCGCATTCGTCGTGCGCAGCGCTATCTTCACTGAATATGGGAGGTAGCGCGGAAACGCCGGTTTCCGTAAATTTCGCAACGAACCAATAGGAACATGCCCGGTCTCAAGAAGCGTTTTCACCGGACATTACGCTGCGGGACGTGGGGCGTTTTGGTGAAAGGCATGGCGCCATCTCTGCTTTACTTGAAGCTCCTTCTGCACCTTGCGCAAAAACTGCACGTGGTGTATGCAGCTGATGGCATTCAGGAGACAAGGGCGGAAGAAGAGTTTGACGTCGAGGAGGGAGTTGTAGATCCCCAGCGCGAGGCCATGAAGCAGCAGCTCCTCGCGGATTTACAGAACCTACATCGGGAAAGCTTTGACAAGACGTTCCGAGGAGTTCTTTCCCAACCACGAGAAGATCTTCACCGCGGTGACGAAGACGAGGATGTCACAGAAGACGTCAAACGCAGCCTGTACCGTTTCGCGTGGTCCCATACGGTGCGCGACGTTGTAAGCACTGCGTCTTCATCTGCCGCGGAGGTGGGCAGCGCGACAACTGGCGCGGCCGCTGCAACAAAACAAAATAATAATGGCGTCGCAGGGCTTGATGACGAAACGGCATCGGCAGCGCAGTCTCCGCCGCTTCTCCATGCCGCGGCTCCAGCCTCTGAAAACTGCGGCCAGCTTCACAGTTTCTTGCTTGGGGAGCTGGCAAAGACCGAGGCGACCGTTTTCGACAACCAGAACGCAGAAGTGAAGGGATTCGAGACGATCGCTATGACCGGGCCAGCTGGTAAGTGGCCAACTGGTAAGTACTTCGTGATGGGTCTCCTTGGGTGGCGGATTGCCTTAGGTGGCGAGTGCGTTAAGGCGCTCTGAACCGCCCGGGTGTGAAACACCCGGGCGGTTTCAGAGATGCCCCATTGTTTGGAGCAGGGGCGGAAGGGAAGTAAGTCAGTGGGAGGTAGAGAAGCAAGGTCATGAAAAGCCAAGAGCTAGAGTGGTTCTCCTTCTAGTTCAATTAGGGCTAGAGCCTGAGAGTGAAAGCAGGGGAAAATCGGGCGCCTTCTTCTATCTAGAGTGGCGGTTTATTGTTAGCTGTGCTAGGGTGTAAAGAGTGGAATCGACTGCGAAAGGCCGCCTTTTCTTCTAGTGCAGCCCTCTTCTCAGGACACAGCCAGAGGGGACCCCGAAGAGCCCCAAAAAATTACTTACCACTTACCCACTTACCATCTGGTCTCGCCATATTCGGCTCGATCGCGCGCGCGAGCCTGTTCCCGGACCAGGTGTCGTGGGTCCCGTTTCCGAGCAAAATATGCAAGGACGAAGATAACCGGCGGCTAGCGGCGACCGCCATGCACACGGAAATCTCGCGCGAAGACGGGTACGAAACCAGCTCGAAGTCCGACGGAACGCCGCGACTGCCGGGCTACTTCGACACCTGTCCGGTCTTCGCGCCGACGCAAAGCAACCCGCGCGTAATAATGGGCCAAACAGGAGTTGCAGCGGGGGCAGGGCCGTTGGCGTCTGCTTTCCAGCCGTCGGACTTCGTCGGCGGGGGGGCTGCGGAGACGGGCGTGATTGGGTCGGCGCGCGGCGAGGGCGCCGCGAGGAGGAAGGTCGGCGGCGGGCCAATCGAGCACGTCCTCGTCGACGACACCGTCGCCGGGCCGCCGGCGCTCGGGAGTTTGGCGGTGAAGAAGAACCCGGCCACCTCGATAGGCGCGGACAATGTCTCCGCGCTGCTTCGCGAAAAGAAGCGGGTGCTGGACATGTGGAGCGAGCTGGAGCTGAACGCCGCGTGTGAGCCACCCCCGCCGAAGCTGTACATCCGGTCCACGGACAAGTTCATCGGCGGCACCTACGGGCTGTACGAGCACAAGAAGTGGAACGGCAACCACGTTTGGAGGAAGGAGCACACGAACCCGTCGCACCGAAAACGCGAGCGCGGGAAGTTCGCGATCTACCTGGCACACACGGGCGACAGCTGGGTCCTGGCGCACACGCCGACCCCCGAGGCGACGGACGTGGTGGACCCGGTGGCGGGTCCAGTCCTCACGCGAGGGCCGTACACGAACGCGGACAACTTTTCGCCGCTCGTGGACTGCTACTGGCAGGACTGGCTGGGCATCGTGATCTCCGACAGCCAGAAGTGGGACGCGGAGGAGCCGGAAAGTGCAATGGCAATCGCGGAAAGCAAGGGGCTGTTTGTGGACCTTAAATTCCCGCCGACCTTCAAGTCGCTGGGGAGCCAGAAGTGGGCGAAACTGGTACGACCTCCAAGTCTGCCGATCTTCTTGCATCGATCGGTAGACCGCAAGTAAGTTTAGTCACAAACACAAGCAACAACTTCGTTTCGCAGGCACAGGTGAACGTCTACTAACCCATAACGCTAACCAAAACAAACTACTTAACCCACATTTAGTACATAATCGCATTTCCCCAACAAGATCATGATCAAGAACACCTCCACTCCACCAACATGACATCGCCACCATCACAGGAACCTACCTGGGTCCGCGGTTCGGTTTTGTTTCGGGGGCATCCGCCGCGGCTGTACGAGCAGATCACTCCCCTGGACTTCCACTGGAACGAAGGGTTGCAGGCGCAGTGGATCACGGCCGCGCTGTCTTCGCTCGCGGAGTATCCCGGGTACCTGGAGGAGAACATCCTGAAGACGAAAAGGGTGAACCCCCGCGGCGAGTACGAGGTGAACCTGTACGATCCGGCCACGCAGCACTGGTCGACGCTGAAGATCGACGACCACTTCGTTTGTGATGGGAGGAAGACTGCAGTGCGACCGGAGCAGGGGGGCAAACCGCTGTTCGCGCAGGCGTGCAAGTCGCAGCTATTCCCGCTGGTTCTGGAGAAGGCGTTCGCGAAACTTTACGGCTCGTACGCCGCTTTGGAGCACGGACACATCGGCTTCGCGTGGCTGGCCCTGACGGGGAGCAAGCACGTGGAGCGGTGGGTCTTTTCAAATCTGGCGGACAAGAATAAGGAGCGGGGACATGATCTTCAAGCCGCGGGAAAGGGAAACATCACACCAAATATAGATAATGGCCGAGGTGGTGGAAGCCTCGCTGACGCGGCCCAGGTCGAGGTGGGAAACAAGGGCAGCGCTTCCTCGCCGGCAACTTTGAAGTCCTTGGCCTCCGTGACCAGAAGCGCAAGTAGCGTAGGCGTACCAGCCCCGTTCTCGGAGTACGTGGCGGAGCTGTCGTATCCTTGTTTCGAGGGCAACCGGCAGGTGTACGCGAAGGCCCACGGCAAGAAGCTCGCCGCCGAGAAGCTGTGGTCGTACCTGGAGCAGTGCGATCGGGCGAATTTCATCATTGCGGCGGGGATCGGCTCGCACAAGCACCCGCCGAGCGAAACCGGCGGACTGCTGCCGGGACGAAGCTACACGGTTTTGAAGACCTTCATGCTGCGGAAGGAGAACACGTCGGCGGGCAACGCGGCGAGCCTGGAGCGGTCGGCCTCCGCCGCGAGCATTTTTAACCTTGTCGGAGGTGGAGGTGGGGGTTACTCCTCCGGGAAAACGCCGAAATCGACTACATCGAGTTTGGTCGCGCCAGAAAGCGGGGCCGCGACGGGCGACACGAAATCGCCAACCCCCTCCGCGCGAGATTCGAAGTCCGCGCGGGCGGAAGCAGCTGCGG
>RXOD01005102.1:0-15907 GCA_005223375.1 Amoebophrya sp. AT5.2 | reverse complement strand
ATGCCAATTCTGTGCAATTATGATTCGTCTTGAATTGTAGTGGTCTGCACTTTCTGGACCAGCTCGCGAGCTGGACAGGTTTCCGCAAAAAAGGGGGTCCCTTTTGCCACTCATGAATGAATTCCAATTTCGCACGACAGGCTCTGTAACCTTCTTCAGCATTCCTGTGCTGGTTATTGCGGCATGCTTCCATGTGTGGGTCTCGTCCTCCAGGATACTGCTTGCGTTATCGGCAGTCTGATCGTCGCTTTACACGAGGCGTGGGCTTTGTCTCTCTGTCTTCTTGCCGGAATCGGAGCCATCACCGTGCTGATCGTCATTGTCGCTTCTGGCAGCGACGACCAGGCGAACTCCCCCACTGTTCTGCTTGCGCAGAAGTACACGAGCGAGTCCATTTTCGCCGTTCGCGTGCTTCGCGCTCTGAACGGCACCGAAGAATTTTACCTTCGCTTCAAGCAGCTGGTCGCCAAGGAGCAGGAGGAGGGCCTGCTGTTCGCGCGACGGCGCGCGGTCGTGCGCGGCGTCACGGACACGGTCACGACGTTGGTGTTTTTGATGGTCTCCATCATCGGAACCCTCCTGATCATTTTCGGGTGGAACACGGGATCGGCGGTGTTCACGGTTTTGTTCGTGTTCATTCTGATTGCAGGCTCCGCGGGGAACCTCGCCGAAACCTTCGCCGCCCTGTCGGAGGGCAAGGCGGGCGCCGCGGTGCTGTACCAACTGATGGACCGCAAGCCCCGGGTGCAGTACGCGCCGGGCGATCGGGAAAACATGGTGGCGAACTCGCTCCAGTTCCGCCGGCGGGCGAAGCAGATGCACAAGATCAAGCTGTTTGGCTCCGTGTCTTTCGAGGACGTGCACTTCGCGTACCCGTCGCGGCCTCGAAACCCGATCCTGAAGGGGCTGAACTTGACGATTTTGCGCGGGGACACAGTCGCGCTGTGCGGACCGAGTGGCGGCGGGAAATCAACGGTGATGCAGCTAATCCTGCGGTTTTACGACCCGAACCGGTTCGCGCAAGGCCTGTACAAGAAAGACCGGCAATTGAACAAATACCTGCTGCACGGGAGGTTGGCAGGAGCGGTGTTCGTGACGTCGCTGGGTAATGGCCATGACGAGGCCGCGGAGGCCGACGGAAAGGGGAAGAGCGGAAGCAAAGATACAACAGCAAGCGGTGGATCTCCGGCAAATATCAAAGCAAAAGCGCCACCAGAGAAGCACGATCTGCGAGCAGCGGTGGACCTGCGCAGCTGGCGATCGCTGATCGGCTACGTCGGACAGGAGCCGGTGCTGTTTGATATGTCGGCTTGGGACAACGTGGTGTACGGCTTGTCCCCCCGCGACCAGGCGAAAGTCACCGTCGCACAGGTCGAGGAAGTCGCGGCTCAGGCCATGGTCGATTTTCTCGGTCCGGTGACGAAGAGACCCGACCCACCGCCACCGGAGAAAGCGGACGTTGAGGGCAGAGCAGGAGGAGCCGTTGTTGAAACTACGAAAGAGAAAAGGGCGAAGGGCGACAAGAAGAAGAAAAAAGAAAGATCGCCGGTGGACGACGCGGGCAGTGAGGAGCCCGCTGGGAAAGACTCTCTCGCGATGTCGAGCGTTGGCGACCCGTCCTCGTCCGGCGACGATGAAGGCATGGACGGCGCCGCCCCACCCTCCCCGGTGAAATCTGGGAGCCTCGTGAGGAGAGCCGATACTTACGACGACGAAATCGACGGGGGTCTTTATCCATCCCCGCTTTCCGTTGCTGGTGGGCCGCAAGGGCAAACCAGCACCGAGGAGATCCAGGCCGACGTCGCGCAGCGCCCGTCGCAGAACCAGATCGGTTGGCACACACTACTTGGCACGCGCGCTTCCCTGCTGTCGGGCGGCCAGCGGCAGCGGCTGTCCATCGCGCGCGCGCTCCTGCGCAAGCCGCAAATCCTGATGCTGGACGAAGCCACCGCGGCATTGGACAACCGGTCGCAGCGGGAGGTGCAGGTGGCCCTGGACGCGCTGCTGGAACGCGCCAAGTCGAACCTCACGGTGATCACCATTGCGCACCGACTGTCCACGATCCGAGACTACAAAAAGATCATGGTGATCAAGGCGGGGGCCCTCGTGGAGCAAGGAGACCACGACACCCTGGTGCAGAAACGGGGAGGAATCTATGCGCATTTGTACGAAATGTCGGTGCAGGAAGGTCACTAGAAAAATAGTGAATCAACTCACTGGAATGGTAGTGGTTGGTGGAGGACCTGGACGTGGACCACGACGGGAAATTTAATAGCTTCGAAATCAAAAACATCGGGTCTTGTCTATCTGTCATGCGAGGACATTGTGACGCACTTTGTCAAGAAGACCGACGGTCCAACGACCGGCTTCACGTCTGTGATAGGCACTAGAGCGCCACCGCCTTAGAATTCATTGAAAGGAACTTAGCTTTTACTGCTTGTTGTAAGTACTTTACGATTACGTACGTTGGAACTCACTGTATAAATGATGGACATGGATACATGATTAGTACTTCTTACTAGCGCGCACCACTTCGCACGAGAAGCCGCGCCGCACTATGCAGCGGCGTAGAGGAGCGTGGGTGTGCCAACGGCTCGTCGAAGGCCCACAGAACGATCTATTCAGACCTCCGCTGACACCCGCGTGGTTGTTTTACCCTCCGTCAGCTTGTTATCCAGAATGAAGTATATCTCTGTGTGAAATAATTCAATTTCAATGCGAGACAGAACTAGAAGACCAAGAGAAGACGCCGCACGAAGACGAACTTATAATATAATTTGAGTTCAAAAATATTATTGTGTAAAACTACTAGTGCAATAAACGAGGAGCTTTACATTATCTTCAGGAGCCTTGTTGTCTTCGAGCAGCATGCGTTCCACTTCCGAGAAGCGCTGATGGATTCGGAAAAACCGAATTTGTATTTGACTGATAATTTTCACTTCCGATGAAGATGATGATGAATGAGCGCCCGGCCCCGGGTGGAAGGTGAAAGTGAAACTAACTGGATTGTAAAATTCGAATTGCCTGTCCTGCTTGTACCTTGAAGACAGGACCCCGATCTGACCACCAATCGATCCGACGCAATGGATGTATCCAAACGATCATGCACAGCACGGCGCACCATGTTCGCCCTACCGAACGCATCCAGGTCATACGCTGTCCCCAGGCGATGATCTTGCTCGCTCGTTGTGGTTATAATTTCAGTGCAGAGCCGACTCTTGATTTTCTCCTCGCAGAAGCATCTTTCCCGTTCATCATCTTCTACTGGGCTGTATTGGCACGCCGATCATGGGAGCTCGCTTTGACAAAATTTTGCATGAATTGAATTTAATTGCTGCACCAGAATGAAAGAGTGAAATCCACTTGTGGCATTTCTTCAGGTGATTCACAATCTATCACCTGACGAGGTATAAAATGGCTCGTGCGCCTGCCTGGTGTCGGTATCGTATCGTGGTACGACTACTTCATCGATGTATTAGTGGAACGGCCACATTAGCAGCGGCTGGAGCGTACTTAAGGTTAAGCTTAGCACGAAGATGCCGGATGAAAAAAAAAATTGATTTGTGATTAACAAACCCGAAGATCCAGAAGCACGTATAATCGACATCTGAATGAATTGATTTTGATGAAGATGATGGTGATTCGTCTTGCAGACGGTTCTATGTTCTTCGTTCACCTTCACCATGTAATGGTAATCGTTTATTGAGCACCAGTACGTGGTCGTCGTCAGACAGAGTGATAGTAGTTTTTCGCCACAGCGACCGCAACGAACGAGGCGGAATCAATTGCTCAAAATGGACGAGCAGCGTGCAGCGACTGTTGGAGATGAGAAAACCGACCCCGACGTCCACGATGCTGAGGAGATCGAGCAGGGTTGCTCTGATCTCAACAATCGGCGCACCGCTGCGGATGCCGAGATGTTCAAGTCTGACGTGGGGAGGATCGCTCGACGACTGTTCCCGCCGCGAGTAAGAGACTGCGAGAAGCAGTGGAAGCAGGGGAAGTTTCTCGCTTTGAAGTCGTCAGTGTATGGCCTCACTTCGTACGAGGTTCTCTGCGTGTTTGAGATCATGGGGTTTCTGCGTTCGAGAGACATCCCCCAACCGCACCTCCGTTCGGAGAAGCAGAACGTGAGCTATTTTGGTGGCTCGCAGGGCGTTCCGTGGACGAAGTACGGGGCGCAGGAAATCAACCCGGATGACCGGGAGTTCTTTTATAAATTGACGGCGTGGCTGTGGAACCGAGGAATCACGCTGCCGCTGACGCCGTTTCTGACGCCCGTCTTTGCTTTCCAGGAAGATATTGACCTCGCAAACTGTTCGCTGAAGCTGGACGACCCGGTTGGTTTTGCGCGTTTTGACGTCCCAGAGGGGCAGCTGGAGGCGATCAAGCGACGACAAGAGCAGCGGGGCTTGAGCGGCTTTGCGAAAGCGAAAAGATTAAGATATGCTCGGGTCAGGCAGAATCGGTACGACCGCGATAATGCGAGTTGGTCCTACATGCGGGGACTTAATTTCTGCGCCAAGGGGGACGACGTGGGACTTTCCTCCGCACGGTCGGCAGGAGGCGTTGCGTCATCGAGCGGCGGTGGCCGCGGAGGGGGTCGTGTGGCTGGGACTACAAGTAGTGCTTTTACCTCATCAACATCGTCATCGGCAAACCGCGAACGACTCGACGACTTGCTCTATCCGGGCTTTTTCGTTCTGCGCGTTCGGGTCCTCCGCCGGTGCTTCCCGGATGTGAAGTTTTTCCGCTGCTACATGTTTTCGTCGTCGGGATGGTCGTCTGTGAAGGAAAAGGCGAAAATATCGATGCATCTGGTGTGGTACTACGTCCTCGAGAATGGCGAGGAGAAGCCGCTGTTGGTCGACAGAAAAATGGTGGAAGCCATACGTCGCGAAACGCTCCGGGCCTTTGAGGAGCACTTGCCCAAAATGCAGGAGCACTATTCGTCGAAAGAAGTGAATGCCACAGGAAACGCTGTTTCGCTGTCCAGGCATGCACTCGTGGAGCTTTTGAAGCAAAAAGACTTCGTAGATTGGTCAACTGGGCGCGTACTTCGTTCCGTCCGTTGCGACGAGCCCCTGGCACTTGGAAGCGAAACGAGAGGAAAAGGGCTGTGGAGAGCGGTAGGGCGGGAGACAGGAGGGAAGACGAACATCCGTGGCGACGTGTCGGACGAGGTCGAAATTCAGGCTGGATGGCAGTTGAGAAGCGTCTTGTGCGATCGGAACCGGACGGTGTTTGAAAATGACGGCCGCCCCGCCACCTCCGCGACATCAGTCTTCACGAGTACATCTTCTTGTTCCTCATCCTCTTCCTCATCTTCTCGTCTTTTTAGGGTTTACCCGCGCGGTGCACCATCTTCATCTTCTGGCAAGGCGGGCTCTTCAGCAACAGGCACAAGTGAAGTTCGTGTTCGCGGCGTATTGGAGTGTCTAAAGCGTTGTCCCGCGACTTCGTTCGTGGTGGAATTCGATGCCGAATTCTGGCCCGATGTTTTCGACGACGCGCTCACGAAGCACAAGCCCTCGCTGCGCTCCTGCTTCAACGACAAGCGTGAGCTACTGTGGGCCGCCGAATTCACGGATCCCAACGCCCCGGAGGATTTCTTGCGCCTGATCACACTGCAGGACTGGAGGCGTCAAGTCGCGACGGATCAGGTTAAAGATCTCTCAAAGAGCGCCGCAAGAAAGATAGACTCCGAGCGTATAGGCACGTTAAGAAACCACTCCTTGCCAGGGTCCGGTGGCGGTGGGCGCGCTAAGCAGTATCGTCCCATGATCGTGCTGGAGGACGAGGGTCGGCCTGTCATGCCGTTCGGGGCAGCTGACTTCGTGTTTGCAGACGTTGCGAGCCCCCAAGCAGTGGCTGCAGATGACTTCTACACGAGCCCCAAAAACTTCCTGACGCTGGCGGATTGGGCCCCTGGGCATAGACCTAGTGAGGTATTCGGCGAATGCGTTGAGCCGTTGTCCCGCGGTTGTGGTGATGAATGGATAGCGCAGCGCAAACGCGAGGAAGAACAGTTCAAAACCGCACTGGAAAACAAAATCGGAAGACGCGAAAAAGGCGAGAGCGCCAACGACGATGAGAGCACCTTGGGGCGGATTTTCAAGACGGATTTTCTCGGGCCGTTGTTTGAGCAGGGTGGGCCGCTCGCTTGCCCAACGTACGTGCAGCAACTGAAGTGGATCCGTCGCGGACGCTGTTGGTACGACGACGCCGACGTTGCTACAGAGGGCTTCCGAGATCCGGCGAGCGGCCCGGGCTGCGACGTGCGCCACGGAGGAGTGGTGGTGGAAGGGCCCGTAGCTGTCCCGAAGGCGTCCCCGGTGTTCCGCGTGGTGCCTCCCTCTCGTCGCGGCTCTTTTCGGGACGACTTGCGTGCGCGCATCTGGCAGGAGATGCTCATCGGTGTGGGCACAGAAGCATCGGGGCGGCAGTATCGGGAATTCCTGGACCACAAACCGCCACAGATGAGCCAGAGAATGTGGGAGGAGGCTTGCGAATACGTTCGAAAGCAGCAGCTGAGGAGCCATGGTGCGTCGCTGGCACATCCGCTCGCGCACGCAATCCGGACGAGCGACGGAGAAGGAAGCACCCTCTCGAACTTGCTCATCGGGCCGAGGTGGACTTCTTGCGAGAATGTGGATCAAAAGGCGACTGAAGCGGAACTACCTAAAGCGCCAGCGAGCGGGAGCTGCAGCACTAAATATGTCGGTAAAAAGATTAAAAACTCATCCACTATTTCTCGTGACCACGTTCATTTCGTTCACGTTCTCGTCACGACCGTCAGCCTGGATTCATACACTTTCATCATCCCATAAGCACGTTAACGGTCGTTTCATCACAGGTGGCGCACAGTGGTGCGAGTTGAAGTTTCCCACGGATCTGTCGATGATGAACGACAGACCCGCCGACAGTGTGCAGTGGAGCGAGGTCGCCAAGATGCCTCTCCGCGACGTGTTGCGCAGAGGCTTTGCCCTGGACCGCCAGCGTGCCGCCCGCGGCGAGGTTACAGTAACTCTCGACTACGACGAAGCCACCGGCGGTTTGGTCGAGGTTACACTCTCGGCAGGCTGCCCCGACCGGCTTCGGCCGGTCTTCTTTGCGTTCGTGCGGCTTCTGCTCGATCCCATCACGGTCCCGGTGGACATGGAAGCGCTGCGGACGCTGGCGCAGAAGAGGGCGGCGACCGCGATCGCAAATGGAATCACAGCGACCAGCGACCACTTCCGCGAGTATGAGCGCCGGCGCCTCGAAGAGAAAATGCTCGCGGCGTTTGCATACAGCACGACGCCAGCGGCGCACGCGCTCGCGGACATCTCCGCCTTTGTCGTTCCCTACCACTTCCCGTCACTCGTCGATGCGGTTGCGGCGCTCCCGCCGGATGAGCGGCTGTGGCGCATCGTTTTGCTCGAGGACCAGACGCAGAAGACTGGCTGTCGCCTGACGACGCCGCTGCACGTCCGCGCGTCGCTGTTCCTGGAGGGCGGCACGGACGAGATGCGAAAAAACTGTGGGGTGGCGGCGGCTGCGTCAAAATTCGCGCCCGAAGCTGCGGACTACATTACGGTGGAAACAGTGGGGATCATTTTTGACCGCCCGGTGAGCTGCGAATGCCGGCGGGTGCACTTTCGACAGATCGCGACGAGCCCCAGTTCCGAGACGGGTCGTGGAGGACGAGAGCGGCTCCAGAGCGCAGATGTGGTTGCAAAGGACGACGCTGCAGTGCTCTGTTCTGTGCGCGGGGAACAAATTGCTACTGCAGCGAGTAGGAAGCCAGACGTTGCTCCGGTCGCGGTTCGCAGACCGCTAGTACTAGAGGGAAGTGGCGCAGTCCAGACCGGCTGTTCTGGTCCGTTTTTTCGGGACTGCAAATTCGAAGTGTGTCGGCTGGACGGGGTCGCGGTGTCCTGCGACGACGCTGGGCACTCGGCGCCGGTATTTGTTGAGTGCAACTTCTTCTCGTCCCCCAAAGCACGACACAGCGAATGCGAAACGACTGCCCTGCGCATTCGAGGGGACAGCTCGGTGAAGACCTACGGCTGCAACTTCGATTCCTTTGGGACTTGCGTGCTGATGCAAAAGCGACGCGGAGAGGGATACGGAATCGGAAGCCCAGCAGAGGAGCCCAAAGATGAAGAACTTGAGCTGCCTGTGCCTTCTACAACAGAAGCAACGATCGAAAACTCGGGAGGAGCCCACGGACGACCCTCGAAATTCAGCTGCATTAAGAGGCATGTAGTGGAGATTCACGCTGCGGGTGCGGAGGCGGATTCGGAATCTCCGGGAGGCGCGGGCTCGTTCTCCTTCAAATGCTTTGGAGCTGAATTCCGAAAGTGCTCCAAGAACACGCTCGGACTCACTGGGGGGAACCTCGGCCCCGGCAACCGCGTCCTGTTCGAGGCCAACCGAAGCGACAGGCGAAAACTACAAGAAGACGACCTAACATGCGAGGAAGGGCTCCTCGTATTCAAAGGGACAGCGAGACTGTAAGCAATGCAAAAAAGCGAGCGACAAGATGCAGCTGCAGATGCAACCAGATTGAGATTAGAGTAGGCGAGCAAGAAGCTCCTACCTGCACCCGCGCGCGCACTACTTCTTGCCCAACGAGTAGTAGTACTGATAGTCGTGTCCAGATAATTTATTACGGTTTGTTTACGAGGACTCGCATACTCGTCGAGATGCCGTGACTGCAAGTGAAAGAAGAACACGAAGGCGACTTACCACTTCTACGCCTAGGGCGCATCGCGTTACAATGCAATGAACTACCCCTACCGGAAGTCCCATTCCATGTGGAAGCAAAGCCCTCTCTCGGGCTTGCCTGATCCTACGAAAACCAGAACACTAACTGCTCTGCAACTTCATCTTCGTCTTGGACTCGGTCCTATGTATCCCGCGCTCATCTCTACGCAATGATCACCGCAAACCGAAACGAAACTTTTCATCTTGCGAGCTCTGTCTCAGCCAGCGATATCGTCAATGATGCAAGAGCATTGCCGTCCTGCAGTGCGACGCGCACAAAAGGAATTGTGTGCCTCAGTCACGGCCTGTGCATTTTTTCCAGGAACAGTTGCGGGAGCTACTGTCCAGTGGGGCACGAAAGACTTCGTCTTGGATCAGTTCCCTGAGTGGCTTCATCGCGTGCCCGTGCGCGTAGATGGTGCCATGATGAAAATCGGATCTTTTTCTGCATCGCTTGTTGCGTCATTGATCGTCGCTGGGCTGGTTTAACGTACTATAACTAATCTATCACGACCACCGTTTTTTTCAATGGCCCAAGACGAGAAGAACCTCATGCCGCCACGCGTATCGTCATGCCATGCGTTCGTCTCTCCCCGTCTTTTTTTCGAAGTCGATTCCAACTGGTCTCGCGAGCTAACGCTCGTCATCGTTGTATAGGACCGCCGATGGCCCGCCACCCGTGCCGTTATTTTTTTTGTTTTTCTTTTTTTTGGTTGATGTAAAACGCCGACTTACTCCTCCTCCACTGACTCCATTCATTGACAACGTGTTGGTCTTGCAGACTACGAATTGATAGCTTACTGCTTTCACTACTTTTCGCTTGCCTTCATCATTGCACTCGAGGACTGCCGGCGCCACCTGTACCTGGTTAAGCAAGCTGAAGCTCGTGGTCGTGGTCGAAGTATAAAACAAACAACTACAACGAAATCCTAGCCAGCGCCACTCCCACAAGAAGAAGAAGAATATTTATTCCGATTCTCGTCCCCGCCCTCTACGTACTGATCCGATCGCAACCACAAGCTCCAACAAGCCTTCGAACAAGATGGAGCGATCGAACATGCGCAACCAGACGGTGGCTGTCGCCGGGCGACAGTTCAACCCGCTGGAACAGGATGAGGCCGTTCTCCGGAAGGGGGAGCGGTCAAACACCCTGCCGACCAGCTTCCGCCGCGGCGACATTGAGATCAAGGAGGCGGACCTCAAAGACCTCGAACAGCGCCAGCAGCAACTGAAAGGTAGCGCCGCTGCTGCTAGTGTTTCACGACGTGGAGTCGCTGCTAGTTTCCTAACTACCCCGTAGAGTCCGTCGCTGCTAGAGTTTGACGCGGAGTTCGGTGTCGATTTGAAATGAGAAGTTTCGACGACGTTGCATCAGACTGAAAGATCTTCGTCTTCTTGATCTGCAAACATGCTCATCGATGATCGATGGTGAAGAAGATGAATCTGGCTTCCTATCTCAGGTCGGCAGCGCCGCGGTTCGATCAACCTGACGAAGGTGGACGAGAAGGACATGGGCCACTACTGGGAGGACTCGAAAGATGTGGAGCTGCACTTGCACGGGAAGCTCTCGCAAGTGCAGTCGGACAACGTCCCAGGGGCCGAGCGCGAGGCCGTGCTCTACAAATTGAAGGTAACCACTACTTTTCGAAGAAAACCAGAATAACGTAGAACGCAGCCTCCCTTGGTTTAGGCTACCCCCTTACCTCCTGAAGATTTGTTGAAAGAGAAAGAATGAAATAAACCGTGAGTCAAAAGTTTCTGTTTTTCCGCTGATCGTGCGACACGCTTCTCACTTGACCAACAGGAGCCGAAGCTGCTGCAGGAGAAGTACCAGTTTATTTATTCGTGCGTGAAGGGCGCAAAGGGGTACAACGACACGACGCCGAACCAAGACAACTTTTCGTATACCGTGTACCAAAACTGGGACATCATCGTCGTCATGGACGGACACGGCCCCTGTGGACACTTCGTGTCCGCGCGCTGCGTGCAAACCATCCCCTTCTACCTCTGCAACAACCAGAAATGGGGAAAAGGTGACTACTTGGGTGTTTGATTGTCATTGTTGTTGTTTCCACGTCGTTTTCCAATACTCCTGTGTGCCACGTCCTGGACCTGGTCGACGTGCGACTCCTACCTGCTTCAGTCGGCTGCCGCAAAGCAGCCAGCCCCGAGTTGCGGACGCTTGCTGTTGCTCTCTTTCTGTCTACTAAATCAAAGAAGTGAAGTACTTTCTTAAGTACGACTGGACTGCTGCGCGACTTTACGCACACCTACATTTGCATCACTCAGCAAAACTTCCCACAACTTTCTGCGAAGATGCAATCCCGATCAATCTCCCAATCAAAGATCCTCCCACCAAAAATCGCTCCATCGCAGATATGAAGGGGGCTTTGAAGGAGGCTTTCGCGAAGGCCTCGGAGGACCTCCTTGCGTACGCGATCGAGAAGGACATTGACGTGCAGGCTAGTGGGTCCACCTGCATC
This sequence comes from Amoebophrya sp. AT5.2, assembly GCA_005223375.1. NCBI lineage: Eukaryota > Dinophyceae > Syndiniales > Amoebophryaceae > Amoebophrya > Amoebophrya sp. AT5.2. The sequence goes on along the minus strand of RXOD01005102.1, from coordinate 4,673 downwards.
CTGTACATGCACAACGGGGAGCAGTACTACACGGCGAACGTGGGCGACTCGCGGGCGGTGATCGGGTACGAGAACGAGAAGGACGTGGTATTCGAAACCGCGGACCATAAACCGAGCTCGCCGGAGGAAAAGAAGCGCGTCGAAGCCAACGGGGGCGAGATCCGGACGCTGCGCTACGACGACTTCACCGTGGACCGCATCTTCGTGAAGGGCTTCGACTACCCGGGGCTCTGCATGAGCCGCAGCTTCGGCGACGAGTGCGTGAAGGGCTGCGGCGTAGTGTCGGAACCAGAAGTCACCGGACCGACGAAGGTACTTATCTACGACCTCTTTGGTACCGCCATAGAGTAGAAGTAGTTACACAGAAATGGAGATAGAATTGCAATTACGACCTTTACAGACGGGTTGGTCTCGTTCGTCTTTCTCTTTGTCTATTATTTCTATCGATTATTGTAAGCCTAAGTAAGCCAAAGCCGCGTGTATGCGGCTGGGGCTGGCGCATTTTTTGCAGGACCAGGGCACAAATAGGTTTAGGTTTTTCTACGGAAATATACTAGATGGCAGTGAGTTAGCTAGTTGACACGTGTCACGGACTGCAGCGCTGGGCTACAATCAGTACTGCGCTATATTTGATAATTTCACCTTCAGCTGGACTTGTCCCGCAAACCGTTTCTGGTGATCGCGTCGGACGGGGTGTGGGAATTCATCGAGTCGGCATGGTGCATCAAGGCCATCGTGAAAAAGTTGTCGCAAGAGCCTGCCGAGCGTATCATGCAGAAATTGTCGAAGGAGGCGCGCCGGCGCTGGAAGCAGGAAGAGGGCGAATATTGCGACGACATCACCGTCTGCTTCATGCAGATGGGACGCCACCACTGAGAAAGCGGCGCAGCGGTGTTGAGTTTATTTGAAATTCGGGGAGTGCTCCTGCTCATGCTGATGCACTTTTGCGGCTTGCCTTGTTTTTAATTTAGGACGGTCGCATTCTGGATCGGTATGTATCTCTACCTAACCGACTGAGGACCAGGACCACCACCACGACAGCAACATACTAAACTTACTTCTTTCCACACGGCCCACTGAATTGGCACTCGAACTGCCTTGCTTTACTCTGAAGCTCTCTGTACAATTTCCGTTGCACGAATCTTCATTTTGCAAGAGCAAGATTTCTTGATGGTATTGCTACTTACAGATGACGCACTCAGTAGATTTTCACCGAAGACATCACGAGCACGACTTGTAACTATTCATTGCATTGCACGAGCACCAGCATGGGACATTAAAGCCATAGGTAGCCAACTACAGGTATAGGACAGCCAATGTCAATGTGATCATTGAAATCGAAGTCCAAATCTTCGAAATCAATGCACAAAAAAAGAAAAACTAGTAAAAGAAAGTACTCGTACCCGTAGTACGTAGACAAGGAAAACGAAAAAGCATGCCAAAGTAAAAACTGAGAAAGTAAGAGTAGTTCGCAAGTTATCCTCTATCTGACTACATCACAAGTTGTTGGGCACATAAATTTATATTTCCGCGACACTCAATGTCAGCGTTTCCAGCTCTGATATTTCTCGCGCTGTGTATGTGGATCGATGGGACTACGACTACTTTGCTTTGTTTAACACAGTCCACGTTCTTCAACTTCATCATCTTCATCACTATCAATGCCCGTCGCGTCGCACACAAGTCAGACTCGCTCGGCGTCGTGAGTGCCCACGAGCAGATGAAGTCGAGTCGTCCGATCTTTCGCTTGCTTTTACTTCGTGCCATCGCATCAAAAATCGTGCAGCGAAAGACCGAGAGGAACGAGCGGGAGAGCGCCTCGAAGATCTTCAAGAGAGCACAGGAGCTCGCATGCATTCATTGGGATTCGCAGACTAATAAATTCTACTAACTTATATTTGATTTTGGATTTTGCGCTCTCGGTTTCGACGCAGCTAGCGCTACTTTAAAAGCGCGAAACCGAACGCCCACGCTTCCGGTCACTGCTTGCACCTTCGTTCGCCACGAATTCCTGCGCCGCCGACAACGAAGATGCCCATGCCGGCCGCCGCCCAGCCCCCATTCGTGTTCGCGCCAACGCGATCCTCCTCCAGCTCCGCGGGCTCCAGTGCTGGCGGGGGCTCCAGTGCCGCGAACAACAAGCTCACTCACTCCCAGGCCTCAAAGCACTCGTCGCTCCACGGACACATTTCAGCCCTCGCCGGCAGCAACAAGCAGCAGTCTGACGCGTCAAATGCGAAGGCCAAACTCGCGAGGACCCGGGATCCCAAGGGCAAGGGATTCGTCAACTGGCCCGCCCGGCATCTCCAGAGCGGCGATTATTTCAACAAATCCGTCCTGTTTGCACTGTCCACGCGGCCGCACCACTTGGGGAGAGACCGCCTGCTGGCAACGAAGCAAAGGCCGTCGGACCAGGAACTTATATGCGTGGAATACAGGACGAAACAAGACATGCTGGAAGACTTTGCACTCAAACTGGATCAGTGCGTGCTGGTACTGCTACTGTTGATATCTACTTATTGATGGAGGTGCTACATTGAGTAGACGAGGCAAAAAATGAATCAAGACCAACATGATCCACGACCCACCGATCATCTTCAGATCGAAGTGAACCCGTTGGGTCCGGCTGCCGCGCTGGGCGTTGCTGAGGGATTCCAGCTCGTATACGTGGATGGGCGCCGCGTGAAGAATGTCGAAGTGTTTGACGCCCTCGAGGAGATCGAGTCCTTCCCGTGCAAGCTCGGGTTCGTTTCGCCCCTGGCGGAGCCGCCCAACCTCTCCGACCGCCAGGTCGCGCAGCGGCTCGGGATGAATCACGTGAAGCAGAAAATGCTGCACAAAGCCACGGAACTGATGGACAAAATACAAGAGGAAGAAGGAAGAAGGTAGCGATACCCGTTCTTGGAGGTCAAGAAGTCGCCGTAGTGGTAGCCGCAGGCAAAAGCAAGAAATCTTGATGGGTTTATTAATTTCAACTACAGACGACGGACGCTCACTTTCTTCCCATCATTGTATCCAACAGGTTCCGTCTTACCTTCTCTAAGTTCAAGTCAGTATTGGAGCAGGCCGGCATTCTTTGGCTCGAGAAGAAGGAGCTCCGCGACCTGTTCGAGCAGCTTGACCGGGACGACTCCGGCGACGTCGATCCCGAGGAGTGGAAGTTTGGCGTTGCCGACAAGCTGCTCTTCGACGACAAATTTGCCCGGCTGGTCAAAAACGTGAATCGGCACCACATCCGCGACGCCAGCGCCTTCTTCGAGACCGAGCTGAAGAGGAAGAAGCGCGACGCCCTGACGTTCGCGGAATTCTCCTCGGGGCTGTTCAAAGGCGGCATCACGTGGATGACGCGGCAGCAGATGCGCTGGATCTTCGAGTACATAGACGAGGACGGCTGTGGAAAAATCCAGTTTTCTGATTGGGCGGCGCGGTTTCAGTTCGATTTGATCGAGGCGGCGCACGAAATCCAGCGGTACCTGACGGGCCACGGCGGCGACTCCGTCGGCGGAAGTGCTGCGTCGAGCGCGGCAGAAGATGAACACGACGGTAGTGGGGCTGAAGCCAAGCGCAAGCCAGCCGCCGGCGCGGCAGCTGGGAAGAATGCGAAGCCGTCGAACGCAGCCGGCGGCGCTGGTGCTGCCAGCAGCAGCAAAGCGAAAAGCGTGAAGAACCCCATCTCTAAGATCCCCGAGGAAATGGACTTGGATCTGTTCATCTTGACGCTCCACACGACCGGCGTCACCTGGCTGACGGAGGAGCAAATCGTGCAGCTTTTCGACATGATTGACCGCAACGGCAACGGCCTGATCACGCCCGATGAGGTGACGCACATCGGAAACCTTGTCGACCAGTATTTTGAGGTGCGTGCGTCCATGAGAAGATCGATGACCTTCAACACGACGATTTCCTCGCGTAAAAGTATGGCGGCGGAAGCAAACTTCGTGCTCGCGAAAGAAGACCAGCAGGGCGTGGGAGGTGTCGTGGTGGGTCACGACGGACACAGCATCGGCCCGGGCAGTCCGGAAGTTGATGGCGCGTACGTCGAGGAGCAGGCTTCGCCGGGATGGTCGCAGGACCCAGGACCGCCTACTGCTGGCCAACTGGAGCTGGGCGAGCAGATCAGCGATGGACTGGTGATAACCGACGACCGCACTGCAACGGAGGGGCCGCGAAAAGCGACAAGTAGAGCAACACAGCAGCAGGAGGTCCTGACGTTCGACGAGGTGGCGCGCGATCTGATTCAGGACGCCTTGCCGCAGCTCGACAGCGTCGAGGCCAGCCTCCATTCCGTTGGGAGCATAGAGAACCGCATGTCCCGCGACATCTCGGAAGACATTCTCGCAGTAAGCACACTGCAGCACAAGGCGGCCGCCAGCTCCAGCAGCTACAGCTCGGCCGAGGAGGTGCTCGAACAGCCCGTGACCGTCGACGTGGTCGTAGCTGGCGGGAAGAAAAGTAGTTCGAGTTCGAGTAGTGAAAAATTCCATCGCAGACTGGTCCTCGACGGTACTGTGGTGGACAGCGAGAGCGCTTCGGCTGCCGAAGAGCTCACGAATGCGCTGATCTCGAGCAGCATCGGGGCTACGGGAACGGGGACGGAGGACAACGCTACCGTCATTCCCCCCACCTCGGCGTTCTCCGCGGCCGGGGTGAAATTGGATGGCGTCCGGGGGAGT
>RXOD01005101.1:0-15916 GCA_005223375.1 Amoebophrya sp. AT5.2 | reverse complement strand
CCCCACCCCCCTTCATTATTCACTAGGTAAGGCGGTGGATCCGGTGGTTTTTTTGTACATGGGCTGCTGTCAGTACGCGCTTCAGCAGTACGAGCAGGCGGAATCCTGCGCGCACAAGTGCGAGGCGGAGAACAACTCGTTGAAAAAGCGGCTTCTGTTCCACGTGGCCCACAAGCGAAACAACGAGTCCCTCATGATGCAGATGCACTCAAGCCTCTCGGACAGCTGCGAGGATCAACTGTAAATATTTATACAACTAACTTAGCTCTTCTATTGTAGATAGTAGTTCGTCTCGGTCTTCGACTTCGTCTCACCAGCCGCTGCGAGTGCGCGCGCAGCTACGTTCTTATAGCCAATGTCTAGCTATACCTAAAGGGTTCCACTACTACAAAGCGAAGTTGTTCACAGGTTCTGATTGATAAAGGATTTCCTACGTGGTACGATTCATATTTGCAGGTGCCTAGCGGCGGTGCAGTTTTTGCGGTCGCACTTCCAGGAGGCGACGGACATGTATAAGCGGATCCTGGTGGATAACCGCGAGCACCTCGCGTTGAACGTCTACATCGCAGCCTGCTACTACAAGCTCGATTACTACGACGTCGCGATCGAAATTCTGCAAACATACTTTACAGCTCGAAAAAAATTTTCATTGATTGACTCCTGCAGACACCCGCTTTTACAGGTGGAAGCTATTGAATGAATACTTGCAGCCAACAGCAGTGCGCTACAACTAACTTCGCTCCTTCCGATGGATGGGGTGCGCGAAGCTTGAGGCGTCGGGAGTAGACGTTGTAGACGAACGGTTGTTGTCGAATGAAAGAAATTGAAATGATGAATTTTTTCGAAGCTCCTGTAAAAACGTGGCGAACAATCCGGATTCCATCACGGGCGTGAATCTGAAGTCGTGCGCCCACTACCAGCTGTACAACGGGAAAGCGGCGGAAGCCGAGCTCAAAGTGCTGCAGCAGCAGAGCGAGACGCCGGTTTTCCAGGAGCACGATCTGCTGAGGCACAACATCTGCGTATTCCGGAACGGGGAAAACGCAATGCAGGTAGGAAAATGAATTCGAATTTCTTTGTCGCAGTATTATGAGGTGGACCCTCGTCCCCCACCGCTTCTTTAGGGTGGGGCTGCTCCGGCAGATGCCAAGTCTATGGCTTGCGATGTATAGGGGGACCCCGCCTGACACAGAGACAGTCAGATCCCATGATCGCATCAGATGATAGATACTTACAGACGTCAGCGATTAAGATTGCGTCGAGCCGATCTCGGTAGCTTCTCGCATCGGACAGGTGCTGCCGCCGCTGCTGGACATAATACCAGAGGCGCGGCTGAATTTGGTTATTTACTACCTGAAGTATTCGCAGGACTACGAAGAGGCGTACAACCTGATCAAAGACCTGGAGCCATCAATACCACGGGAGTACATCCTGAAGGGGGTGGTCTACGCTTGCCTCGGTAACAGCGTATGTTTTGGTATCGCCCCGTTGTCTTGGACTTCCGTTTTTGTTTTTGGGCACACAACTACTTTGAGGAGATCGGAATATTAAAACAAAGACAATCTTCATCAAACAAGCACACAGGTCAAAAGACGGGCAGCCGGGAGCATTTGAAGATTGCGCAGGGGTTGTTTCAGTTGGTGGGCGCCAGTGCGTCCGAGTGCGACACAATACCGGGGCGCCAGTGTATGGCCAGCTGCTTCTTCCTGCTGAAGCAGTTCGAAGACGTCCTCGTCTACCTGAAGTCCATTAAAGCCTACTTCACCAGCGACGACGACTTCAATTGGAACTACGGTACTATCCTCGCGAATGTTTGTCTTTGTAGTTGTACTTCCACTTCTACCACGCCGCACCGCACGCACCTGCTACCTAGCGCCTTATGCCTTGTTTTCCACTTGCTCGAGGCGGTGATACAACACACTCATTGACTTGAGATCACGGTGAAATCGAAGATGAATGAATCTCCCTCATATAATCCATCGTGGGCACGACTAGCACTACACCTACTGCTACCCGAGCAGATGAGATCGGAAGACGAATCGGCGCCAAGAAAACTAGCTCGGAAACATCAATCGAAAGGCATCACGTGCGCGAACGTGGGGGAGTACAAGGAAGCGCGGGAGGCGTTCATGATGATCACGAGCGAGAAGTACCGGAACGAGTTCACGTATCTCTCGTGGCTCGCCCGCTGCTACATCATGAACGGCGAGCCCCAATTCGCCTGGGAAACATACGTACTTTCTTTCACTCCGAGGACTTGACTAACTCCAGCAGGAAACCGAAACTCTCGTGCCGCTTTCTTTTGCTGAGAGGACTATCGATCGCCATGTGTGTACTAGCTAGATGTACCTCTGCCTACTATGATATTACACCTAGTACAGGTCCGCATGGATACGAACAACGACTCGTTTAATCTGCTGCACGTGATCGCGAACGACTGCTACAAGATGGGGCAGTTCTACTATGCCTGCAAGGCGTTTGACGTGCTGGAGCGGCTCGACCCAGACCCGGAGTTCTGGGAGGGCAAGCGCGGCGCGGCCGTGGGCCTCTTCCAGCAGGTGGTGGCGGGGAAGGAGACGCCGGAGCGGCTGCAGGAAGTAGTGAATCTGCTGCGGGCCACTAGCAACCCGCAAGTGGAATACATCATCAACCGGGTCATGAAGAAATGGGCGAAGGAAAACAGAGTCAGACTCGAATGAAAGGAAACCATATGAATGTATCTATGAAGCCGAAGCGAGGCCGAGGGCGAGGCGAGAAAAGGAGGACCTGACCGATGGTCCTAGGAAAGCCGTGTTGCCGTGATTGAGGAGGACCATGCAGCGGGAGGGCCGATGGAGGTGGAGAGAGTTTTTAATACTTTTCAAATGGTTTCATCCGTTTCTACTTACGATACAATTTACAAACTGTAGCAGTACGAGCTTAGCGCGTTGGTTTTTCAGAGTCACAGAGCTTGATGTGTCGTTCGCTGAAGCTGTTGTAGAAAAAATCGCTCTCTCCTTCTGCTGCAGCCGACACCTCCATAATTTGGGATCATTCACCCTTACTCTTATATATACGTTACGCTTGTCCGTGATTTGATCGATCTCGATGGAAATCCATCCGGTTTTACTTTGCGTTGCCCGAGGAGCGACGGACTGGGCTGCTGCGCTTCCGGGAGAACTTGTGCGGAAGCGCAAGCGAACACTCTCCACGTTTTTTTTTCAACCGATGTACCAACCGGCGGTGCAAAAAACTGTGGTGTAGCTAGTCTTTGAGTTTTTGATTTGACAATGGTGTACTAGGTGTTCGCAAGATCATTGCACTTGCTGAGCGCCAGTGAAGCCGTGGTCTCGGCGGCGTCGGCACTGATTCATTGTAAGTGTAACAGCGAATGCCGTGGTGCATGCTGGTGGATTCACTCATTTGCGCTGTCGGCGTCGTGACGATAGATTGATCTGTACTTCGGTGGTCGTGCTGCTTGCTTTGTCGCTCCAGAATCAGCGCCAAATTTTCACATATCAGCTGATGCAGATCCTTCGTGAGGAGAAATCCTTTATTCATCGCCATCGCATCCGCATCGCCAATGATTCACCCCGCCCCTGCTTGAAGAGGAAGAGTCTGCTCCGTGGCTAATATTAAGCAGTTGCATCCATCCATCATCGTCGAGCAGGAAGAACAGCATCCATTGTGTTCGTGTGTAGAAGAGGCAAGCCCACGCGATCGATGAAGGAGGATGGCAGTTGACGTGACCTCTCTGTACCAGAAGTGTCTCACGCGGAAGAACGAGATCGACAACGAGCTGGACACAATAGAGCCGGGGCAGCGAATACCTGTCGCCAAACGCCAGCGGCTGCAGGGCCTCGAGAAAGAATTCGGTACTCTGTCTATGCGTGCTTGTTCCATGCAGTGTTGATTATATACATTGTAGCCTATGATCCCTTTCAGTTCACACCGAGCACGAGGCCAAACACTACTTTATTTTATGGCGCTTGTCCCCATTCGACAGGAGCTGTATTATTCAGCAGGCGTTTGGAGTTTCTCTCTCTCTCTCTGTTGATTATATACATTCGGAGCATCTACTTCTACTCTTCTACTGTTTCTTTGACGCTACATCTGGTTTGGAAATCAACTGGCAGGTGATGCGTATGCGAATTTCGAGTCGGAGGTGAGCGCGAGCAAGCCGCTGCCCGGTGGGCGTGCGAAATGGGAGCGGTACCTGAACCAGCTCACCGACGAGAAGGCCAGTATACGCGCCAGTCTGCAGCCGCACGCCATCGAAGATATTCGGCAGCAGCAGCAGGACAGGGAGAAGCTGGTGGGGTCACGCGACCAGCGGGCCATGGACGACCGGGGGAAACTGCTCACCGAACGGAACAAGATGCGCGACGTAGACAGACAGCTGGACGAGCTGCTCGAAATGGTACTTACAAACGCAGTTCGAAATCGATTTTTTTTTCTACATCCGATGTAAGAGTGCCGTTGGTTTATTCCAACTAATCTAGTATGAAGAATTTATTACAGGGTCGCAATGTACGAATTAATCTGCATGCAAGTTGAAGTTCATTTTTCATCCAGGGTGCGGAATCTCGTTCGCGGTTGCAGAACCAGAACGCGATACTAGCGGGCGCCGCCTCGCGGATGGTAAACGTGGTGGAGTCGATCGGCCGCGGCACGGGCTTGGTAAATCGCATAGACCGGAGGCATCTGGAAGACAAAATACTCGTGTATGCAGGCATCACGCTGTCCATGCTGCTTTTCATCGGCTTGTACATCTACTTCAAGTGGATGAGATGATGCTAGAGGATCACCACGACAGCCACGACACGCTCACGCAAGACCCGAGACGCCCCAGCGCGGCAAGCTATCTTGACACCCGAACTGATATTGTCGGTCCCTTCGTCCAGAATCAATCAGAAACCAGGAGAAAAAATAAAGTGAATCAATAGTTAGAGATACAATAGATGCGCACGACCCGCCGAGGCTTGTGCGGCAGCGCTTCGACGTCAATAGCGCCAAGTTTTACCGCCGTGTCTCCTGTTAGGCCTTGTGGTGGAGCTGTTCTCGATACTCAAGCAGATCAACCTGATGTAGAAGACTTCATCGTGTGCTTTGACGGACTTACAACTCTGTGCGCCAGCACGCGTAATGTACTTTCTTATATTGATGAATGATGTGGATGTCGTTTTCGTTGGCGATCATCAATCAGTAGAGTACGGTTTTGGCCTGTTCTTTGGTCGTGAATCTATCCTCGTGCCTCTGTGGTCTCCAAGACGAGCCGCTCCGCTTCCGGGGGAAGATTCCATTTGCTATCGTGGTGTTTTAGATGGCACTCTTCGCGAGACACGTGCAATTCTCTCCTGTAACTAATGCAATACGTGCGTAGACCGCAACATAGTAGAGGAGGTTGTAAATCTATAATATAAAATACATGGCCTAGAACTTCAAAGGCATCATTCTTGTCTACGGAGAGTTGCACACGACAAGAATTTTATGCCCGCGGCGCGACGATCGGTCGAGACCGAGATCATTTATCGGGAAAAGCTGCCTTGGTACGTAGCTTACTACTTGCACATCGCCAGGAGCTTGCGCGCCGGCTGCTAAGTACTGAATCCGCGGCAGCAGGTCCTGGACCTGGTGGAGGGGTTCGTCGCTTCGCGTTTCGGTTCGACCAGGGTAAGGAAGATGGTGGATCCCGGGCAGCTGGAGGTGGATCTTCCGCGGGAGACTACCACGCCTTCCAATGATTCCAAGTTCATCGCGTCCATCGACAAGACGAAGATATGTTGCGTGGGCGCGGGCTACGTGGGCGGGCCGACCATGGCCATGATCGCGAAGAACTGCCCGCACATCTCGGTGCACGTGGTGGACATCTCGGAGCCGAGGATAAGCGCGTGGAACAGCGCGAAACTGCCCATTTATGAACCCGGGCTGCAGGAAGTGGTGGAGTCCACGAGGGGGAAAAACCTCTTCTTCTCCACCGACGTGAAAAAAGCAATCAACGATTGCGACATCATCTTCGTCTCAGTGAACACACCGACCAAAAAAGCGGTAGTACATCAGATGCAGATTCACAATTTGAAATGCTATGATCTTGCTTCACTCACAATCACAAATAATAATAATCTGATTAAAAAAATCATAAACAGGGCCTGGGTGCGGGCAGGGCAGCAGATCTGAAGTACTGGGAACTTGTCGGGAGAACCATTGCGGAGGTGGCCACCAAGCCGAAAATCGTTATTGAGAAGTCCACCGTGCCAGTAAAAACAGCTGCGGCACTGGATCGGGTACTACCATGATCTCTTTATGCTGAACTACGAGTACCAGTACCTAGGGACACGTGCTTCGGCCCTTGCTTGGCTACTGCGTCGCCTTCGCTAGAACATCGCTTTTGATGAACCAACACGAAACCGAAAAAACTGCTGAAACAAATCTAATCCCCAGGTGCTGAACTCCGCACCCTCAAAGCAGTCGAAGTTTGTGATTTTGTCAAATCCCGAATTCTTGGCCGAGGGGACCGCAATCAAGGACCTGTCAGCGCCAGATAGGTACTTTGTGACCGCGCTGCAATTTCAATCTCGTACGGTGTAAAACTTGTTTCCGCATTTCCTCATCTCTTTTTACGTTTTCGTTCTGAATCTCTATCCGCCGAACTCATTCTCAGGATTTTGATTGGCGGTCCGCAGAACCGGCCAGGCCTGGACTCGCTGGCGTGCTTGGCTGATGTGTACGCGAACTGGGTACCCAGGCAGAAGATATTGACGACGAATCTCTGGTCCAGTGAGCTAAGCAAGCTCGTTGCCAATGCGTTTCTCGCACAGAGAGTCAGCTCCATCAACGCGATATCGCAGCTCTGCGTCAAGACCGGCGCGGACGTCACGGAGGTAGTCTTTAGATCTTGACGTCCAGCACGTCGTCACGTACTGTATCACTTCTCTATCCACTACAAACACGAACTATGTACTCGCAAGCATCAGCGATCATCATGAACCGTTTGCTGGGCACTACATAACACCAGGTGTCTAACGCCATCGGGATGGACAGCCGGATTGGGCCCAAATTCCTCAAGGCCAGCATCGGCTTCGGGGGCTCCTGCTTCCAGAAAGACATTCTGAACCTGGTGTACCTGTGCCAGCAGTTTGGCCTCCAAGACGTAGCCGCCTACTGGGAGCAAGTGGTGTCTCTCTGCTCTACCCTGGCTCCTAGACTGATATCGTTTATATCAATGTTTTTCATCTTCATCTTCAACAAGAACAAGAAAGAAAACAAACCAACGTTGCTTGCGCTGTGGGACTGCTGAGTAGACCTCCTAGACCCACATAGATACATAAGTACAACATGACTTGATCCTCGTTCATTGCCTCGCGGCTCAGGTGATCATGAACGATAAGCAAAAGGACGCGTTTACGCAGAACATCATTTCATCCATGTTCAACACGGTGTCTGGGAAAAAAATCGCCATCTTCGGCTTCGCCTTCAAGAAGGACACCGGCGACGTGCGGGAAACGCCCGCCATCCGTGTGTGCCAAATTTAAGGAGAGGATCACCGCATGTTGATTTCATTCTGGACATAATCCCAATCTTTCTATTCGACAGACACTGTCGAAGAGGGAGGTACGGGATCATGGGTTTCCCCTGTGCTCTCTCTGTGTCGTTCTTGCGCGTTTGGTGGCATAGAGGCTTCTGCCACACTTCCCTGGGGGAGACAGGCCGTCGCTGTGAGTCTGGGACTGTCACTTTACTCATGAGGCGTCCTCTGCTGGAATAGGCGACATTACTAGCGAAATAATAAACTCTGTATAAATATGTGTATGTGACGAACATGAAATGAAATCCGCATTAGAAACCCACATAATTCCAGCCGTATAATCCTAGTTCCAGAGGAGCCTGGGCAGGTGCGGGGGGTGGGTGAGGTCCGTGTACTAGTCAACACATAACTTCCTCTCTTTGCTATACATATCCCGTCGCGAAACCTTGGGGGACCCTTCTCGGAACAGGGCGCGCTCCTCCATCGATTCGGCAGCTGGCCGCTGGACTGATCCTCCTGGCTCCCCCCTCCTAACGACCCCTATCTGACCCACTCCCACTCCCACCTCGTTTTCCATCCATCGTCGATCCGATGATCCACCCTCCCTGTAACAAGTGCTGATGGAAGACGGCGCCATCTGCCAGGTGTACGACCCGAAGGTCGACGTGAAGGACGCCAAGCTGGAGTTCCGGCTGCACGATATCGAGGTGGAGGACTTGAAGTTTCAGATGTTCCCAGACCCCGAATCCGCCGCCGACGGGGCGCACGCGATTGTGGTGCTCACCGAGTGGGACGAATTCGCGGCGTACGACTACCGGAGGCTGTACGCGAAGATGCAGAAGCCGGCCTTCGTGTTCGACGGAAGGAACCTGCTGGACCACCAAAAGCTGGGCGACATCGGCTTCGAGGTGCACGCCATCGGCAAGGCGAGGAAGTACACCACGGGGGCGAAAAAAAGCTACAACGTGGAGGAGGGAAACACACAGTTCTGAGCTATGTACTGTGTTAGTACGTATAGTATCTCTATTAATATCTTTCTGAATCTGAAGATTCAGCTGCACTTCACTAGAAGATGAAGATGCACCGTGAGCGGGATCTCCTTCCGAGAGGTACCCACGGCGGGAACGAGTGGTGTGAACCCAAGGAAGAAGGACCGCGCCGCGGAACACCAAAGCGAAGAGGCGCCGGCGCGGCCCATCAGCACGGTGATAAGTACACAGAAATGCAACGATATTTTTCAATCTAAACCGGCTGTGCAGCTTCTTTTGCGACCGTGCTGGACGAAGTGAGCGTGAACAAGCAAGCGAAGGCCCATTTTCTGAAACTCGTTTTCTGCAGTGAAGTTAATATTAACTCAAGGTCGTGCGGGTGCGCGTGCCCTGCCGCGCCTCCTTTCGTTGAGCAGCAGAATGTCCAAAACGATTGCGGTGCTTCCTATCGGCGCGGCACCGTGCGCAGTGTTGCTCGTCGGTTGTCCGGTTTCGTTTGCGCGATTCTTTGTCACTCAATCCGAACGCATAGTCATAGTGACAGGCTCGGTGTTTCTTTCTGCAACTGCGGCTGCATCGGTGCAAGCGTGGTTCTCGTCAGCTGAACGTGATTTGATCGCTGGAAGCTGCGTACGTCTTACGCGTCTCGTGACAAGTTGTATCTTGTTCCTGCCTCGTGAATGTTCCTGATGTGCGCGTTTGCGTTGCGTGTGTGAGCGTGTCTCAACCATCGGTCGTGTGTGCGTGTCTCAATGGCAATTAGTCCTGCTCGGTGGCAGTCTTCGTATTAATTTGCTTTCATCTTCATCCTGCGTGCAGCTCGTTCCCGGTCGTGATCGTGCAGAGAAAGCCTGTTTTGTTCCACGTGTTTCAACACCTTACCTAGTACGAAGTCGTTTGAATTTTTACTCTCCGACTCCGACACCACAAACTAACAGGATCAGGCATCATCGGTAGGTCTGACACAGGCAGGCAAAATGGAATTTCGACTGTTGTAGACCCCACGCCAAAGTTGCTCATCTTCCCAGTAAAAGACGAGAACTAGTACCTGAAAGTTTGCTTCAAGACTTTTATAAGCCTTGCAATACTATATTTAATTTACTGATAGATCTTTGCTTGTTACTTTACGAGAACTCCAACTGCTGATGCTGATTCCAATTTCAATTACTGATTCAATTATTGACCACTTCGTGAGTACCTAACGCTCAAGATCAAGTGCCCAAAACTAACATTGACCCCAATATTGAAAAGAGGTTCTCTAAGGAAAACAAACGCTAACCTAAACGCAACGCCCGGCGTCGAACTGCCCCACACCTCGCTCGCCAGCCTTGAGTGGCCGCAATCGAAGAGCGGCTCCATGGTGCTGTGTTGCGTGTGGTGCTGCCGGCCGAACGGTCGAACGAATATGACTCGGCTGCACATCTGGTTAGGCGTCGGCTCTTTTTTCGTCCTGGCGCACGCGATCATGAATTGCGTCCTCCTAGGTATCAGCAAGAGGCAGCAGCATCAGCGAGCAAATGGCCTCGAGGTCGCTCTCGGCTTCGCTTTCTACACCGGCGTGGAAGCGAAACTCGTACCACGAAACTATTAACAAAACTATTTTTCAATGTTCTTCAAGTTGATGCTATCAATAGCCTGTCATACAGGTGCCATCTATGTTTTTACGATGGAGAGTCCCCATCGCCCCTGTATTCTCGTATGGGGCCGCTACGGCGGTAGCCAAGTCTAAGGCTTCCTATGTTTTTACGATGGAGAGGAAATGATGCCTGAGCGAGCGCCCTGATTCGTCCATTAATCATAACTCGGAGGGGGCAATCTCAAACTCAATCTTACATTTTTTGGTCCTCCATCAAATGAAAATAAATCCAATCAGAAAATATTATATCTTCGTTTCGACAGGTTTACGAGCTGCGCGTTATTTTTGCGATTCTCGCCGTCCTTGAGTTTGGCGTTGCTGGGTTGATGGCTTTTCTTTCGACGGTTTACTTCTCGAGACACCGAGTGCTCCTCATTAGCGGTTTTACGGGTCTGGTTGCGGTGGAGCTGGGCATCTTCCTCACCTACCTGATCGGCTCCGTCACCCGTGGCGGGGAGCCGCCGTTGGTTCGCCTGATCGCGGTGCTGCTTCTCGTGCTGGGGTTTGCAGGCGTTCCGTTCTTTCTAGCGATCCGCATGGCGGACACGGAAGAGGTCGACGAGCACGGCGACCGCCGCACCGTCGTGGTCGAAGAGGACATAAGCGTGGTCGAAGACGAGGACGTGGTCGCGGAGGAGGACGTGGTCGAGGACGAGCGGGGGTCGAGGTCGGGGCGGTCCTCCTCCTCCTGTCTCCTATGTTTATTTCCGTGTAAATGTTGTCGAAGATGTTGCCGGCGAAAGGAGCGTTCCTCCAGGTACGCCGACGAGGACGAGGATGTGGAAGCCGGTGTCTCCCGAGGAGGAAAGCGACGCCAAAAAAGGGAGCACTCGGATTCATCTGCCTACTACTCTGAAGAGGACAAAGATGACGCACGCCTTCTTCATCGGGAACAATATGCTGGCCGCCACAAAGCAGGAGCCGGTGCTTCGCCGCACGTGGTTGTAACCTTTAGGTCAACGGAATCGGTGAAATTCAAATCGATGGATTCGTCTAACGAGCAGGCGTTGGTGACGAAGGACTTCAGGGATTTCCGGCATGAAGCTTCAGGCAAGGAGGAACTAGAGGCGCAAGAACGAGCGCAAAAAGAATACCAGGGCCTTCCCGCGGTGCCGAAAATGACGTGGAGTTTGCCGATACGCGATCCCACTTTGTACAACGGGCTTCCGTCGGACGACAAGGAGATGATCGAAAAACTGGGGGCTGACGCTGAGGAGTACTACGACGACGATATGTACGAGCACGAGGTAGACCCCCAGACCATCCTCTTGAGCGCCATCCCGGATGGGCTCGGAAGCCGACTGGGAGACCCGAGTCACCCACAAATACCGGCGGTCGTCAACCCTTCGCGTTCGCCCAAAATGCCGGTGAATGAGGGTGGTGGTCGTGGTCGTGCAGCGGCCAAGAAACAAAAGAAAGCGAGATGACTTGTTTTGGGGGGACGAGGAGAGGTCTTCGATGCTCCACCTCTACTTCTTCGTTGGGGGAGGGAGGAGCGCTGTTTGCGCGAGGGCCGTGTTGAAGGTTCTCGCCGAGCAATGCTGCTTCTATTGCATTGTGTACAGTAATAGTATAGTATAAACTGGTGTTGGTCTGCGTCTGCAGCTTTCGCCAGATTTGCTACGAAGACGGCGCGCTGGCGTACTTCGACGTGGAGACCGTGCGTTGTCTGTGTAAGTTTGATTTCCAATCACAATACTGACTCCAATTCATGAAGCAAGATAAAAATACTGCACAACTACTGCAGGCATGCGGTCTCGTCTAGAGCGAGTGTCGTTATCCGCCACCACTGTCACCCAGCAACCAGTTATTGTGTTCCGCGAGTGACGTCGGGAAGACACAAGGCGTTGCTGTACCTCTTCCGTTTCTGCATCGGTAAATTCTGTAGACGACAGTGTCAGGTACTAGCGAAGATCGTGTTCTTCGTGCGAGAAACGTTTCAGAGTCACTCGTGAAAACCGTGTTGGCCGCTTGGGCTTGTTGATCTTCAGTAGGTTCGTCGTCGAGGACGTCGGACTCGGAGGACGAAGATGCGACTTGTCTTGCGGTCGGGGACTTCGGTTGCGCCCCCTAGTGGGGTCAACCACAACCACAAGAACTTCGCGGCACTCCCCTTCGGCGGCTATGCCTACCTTGGTCCAGCATGTGCCAGCAGTTCGTCGAGCGCAGTATGTTCACCTTTCTCGAGGAGCTTGTCCGGCTCCGGCCCACGCACTTGTCCTTGCTCGACCTCCAGCCGTAGGGCGATGACGTCTGTCTCGACGAGGAGGAGCAACTTCTACTCCAACAGTTGTACTAACGCCAGTTGTGCAGCTGGTCCTCTCCAGACTACTTCTCTCCAGAAGATCATCTGCTCCGGCGGCAGTATCGCACGACCTCCGCACCAGCTCGCCGCCCACGGATGGGCCACGACCCCGACAACAAATTTTCGCGTTTATTTTCCCAGCACCTCCAACATCAACTCCAATGCCGCGCAGCAGCATCTACATCTTCCCCACCTCTTCCAGCAGGTTCGGTGGAAGCGCAAGGGCGCGAACCGAATCGGGCGGCCTTGCTGGCACCACCACGGGACGAACAAGGTGCGCGGGCGCATGTACTACCCCTTCCACAAGATGATCGGCAAGTCCGCCAACTGGCACAAGTACCAGGAGCGGTTCGTACCGCCCAAGGCGGTGGAGGCCAAGGTTCGGCTCGTGCCGACCTGCTACGCCAACTACCGGGCCATGCGCGAGTCCAAGGCGTGGTACTGGCTTCTGCCGAAGGCGCTGGCGGCGAGCACCACGGGCGACGAGGTTTTGAACAGCTTCCTCCGATTCCGCCACAAGCAGCCGAAAAAGATCCACCACTACCTCCGCTGCCTCGCGCGGCTGCTCGCGGTGGGGGGCTGCGACGTGGCGGACTGGCGGTTCAAGTACATCGCCAGCCGCGTGAAGCCGCTGCGCTTCCGCATCGTGAACCTGCCGCGGCTCGCGCTGATGTACGCGAAGCTGAACGCCGTAAAGGAGGTGAAGGACCTCACCAGGTTTCTGCACGCGAAAATGGAGTGGTACAGCATGCAGCAGCTCAGTTTCGTGGTGCGCGCGTTCGCCCTGGTAAAACTGAACGACGCGTTTCTGTTCCAAACGGTGGTGCGCCGACTGCAGGACTCGCTAGAGTTCCACCGAGCAGCGGGGGAAATTGGGGGGGAAGGCGAGGCCGCGGGGGAAGCGATACTCGGGATAAACGTGGACGGGTACGACTTCTATAGCACTTATTTAGACTCAAAATCCATAAAGTAAGATTATCGTAGGAAGTTCAAGTTGTAGTTGTACCGAGCTATGCAGCTCTTAACCGAGAGACGAACTATGCTGCTAACAGTAACGAGCTGCTGCTTCTATCGCTCTGAGGTCCTATCATCTGACTATGAGGCGTTCAAAATTTTTCATCTTCTTCTTCATCACATTTTAGATCGAACAAACATCGCAGGTTGCTGTCCCCGAGCGGCGTGGGCAGCGGTCTCTTAGAGAAGATTCGGAGCCGTCCCAACTACAAGCACCAGGCGTACATCGGGCTTTCCAACGTGACGTACAACAAGTACCACCAGGGAAAGCACTACCGCAGTCCTGCGCGCCAGCCGAACGAAACTGTGGCCGACTACGAACGGCGGCAGCGCAGTCTGGCCATCGAGAGTCGGGGCAGCTACGCAGAGAGCAGAACATACGACGCGGCGGGAGCAACGAAGTACAAATCGAGCAAGCCGTGGGGGAGGCAAAAACGGGAGCTGCCGCGGTTGATGTCAAACTCAAAGGAGCTCGATCTAGCATCCGATGCAGGGGCAGCAGGGGGTGGGGGGCGGCCGGAGCTCGGGGAAGCCGAGGCAGGACCAGGAGGGAGGGCAGCCGATCTCCACGGAGCAAACGGCAGGAGCAATGCGCGCGCGTCTGCGTTTCGTCGGGGACGGTCGTCGTCGTCGGGGGCCGCGACAACGACCAGCACAGACTTTTCCAGTCGCGTCCACCCGGACACATCTTTGGACTGCACGGAAGGCACCAGAAGTGCGTTCAGATCTACAACAGCATCAGGCGCTCCCGCGCCCGCCCAAATAAAAGGAACAGGCAACTATAATTCGCAGACGCGTGCGCAGCTACCCGAGGACCACGACTACTTGCGACCGCCCACGATGGAAGAACTGATCTGCGTCGCGGAGGGATTTGCGGCCCTCGAGTTCAAGCACTACGAGTTCTGCGGCACCGTCGCCCAGGAGTTCTTGCTACAGCCGTTCTTCCACGGGGGGGACCAGCATGCGCAGGAATGCGGCGGAAGCTCCGAGGGGAGCGAACAAAAGGACGGGATGGACCCGCTCGTGTTGCTGCACGCGAGCAGGCTGTCGCTGGCGTTCGCGAAAGTGGGGTACCGAGACTACAGTTTCTTCGCGGCGGTGGCCGACCTGGTGGTGCAGCGCCTTGCATCTGGATCTGGATCTGGTGCAAGAATAAACACCACGTCGTCGTCGAGCAGCAGCTTTTTTATAAAGCTCTCGCCGAGCATGCTTGTGGACATTCTGCGCGCATTCCGGGAACTGGGCATACACGACCCGACGTTAGTGCACGCGTGCAGTGCTGAGCTCGAGCGTCGCGCGTACGACTACCCCGCCCGGGACATGGCGTTTTTGAGCTACGTCCTGTCCGAGATGTCGGGGCAGGTCGTGGGGGCTTTGTCCCGCGAGTACGCTGCTCTGGACTTGAACGCGGCGACCGCGGTGGCCGGCGCCATCGCCGAGATCAAGAGCCGCCGAAGAATGCGGGCGGCGGGAAGATCAAGAGCAGCGGCCGCTGATGAAATCAACAGGTCTGATGAAGTAGAAGCCGGGGAACTCCTCGACGACCACCTCATCGTCCCCCGAAGACCCGGAGCTGCCCCGACAGACGGCGCGCTGGACGCCCTGCTCCGCAAGGTGAGCGTGCTGCTCACGGACAACCACCGCCGCGAATCGCGCGAGCGGTACGAAATCGGCAAGATGATGGAGGCCATGACGCTTCATCTCGAGCCGAAGGAAGAGCGGCAGAAGCTTTTTCACCCCTTCTGCAGGCACCTGCACCGACACCTGCAGTTCTTGGAACCCGTGGACTTCCTGCGCATTCTGTCTTCCCTGAACCGCTTCGAGTGCTGGGACGCGAGGGTGGTGACCGCCTTGGGAAAGTGGATGCAGAAGAGAAAGGGCGAATTCGGGAAAGCGACGTGGCAGCGAGGGCTCGCAGAAATGAAAAAGCTGGAAGCAAGAGGAGAATGAAGATGGAGGGGTGGTGCTGTGTAAGTTTTATAAATATAATAAGAGGATGAGGATATGGATAATTTATTTTCTATCTGCTTCGGGTGCGGCACATTTTTATTTTTTGCACGCGTTGGACGAGCGCGGCGTGCAACTGCCAAATGCGGCTGGTAAATCTAAAGACTTGCACTTGCTTGGTTCGGTTCGACGGCAGATGAAAAATTCGAAAAGGGAGGATGTAGGGCTCACGCACACGAAATGAATTTTTCTTGTGCTTCCCTTTCGACGAGGAAGAGGAACCAGCACGAGGTAATCGGATAAGTACGTGAGGCACACGAAGTGCCACTCGCAGTGCCTTGTGTCCGTGCGCAACGAGCAAAGTAGTGTTCCCACAACTACCCGGCGGGTTTGTGTCTTCGTCTTGATTATGCACGCGCGTCTTTAAACAAGGTGGTGAGTTTGAAATAGGCTCTACACAAACAAAACGATAAATTAATGGCATAAGAAAATACAAGCGAAGCCGGCCGCCATAAGGCGGC
>RXOD01005100.1:0-15925 GCA_005223375.1 Amoebophrya sp. AT5.2 | reverse complement strand
TCCCGACACCGGGATGGATGGAAACCTTGACTGATTGATTGATTGTCGGTGCGAGACTCGTACATCAAAGCTTCGGTAAAAACACATGAAGTACGCTAATGTTAGCGTGCAGCCTCGGAATGAAACCTCTCGTCCCGTAAGCAAAAAAACTTTCCGTCGTTGGCTGACAACTTCCGAGTGCCAATCGGTCCTATTACGTGCGCGTTGTTGATGTCTGCCCAAGATAAATTTTCGTTGAAGTGCGCGAGATTAGTGCAAGCATTCGTTTCGGTGAGCTCGTGCCCACCTCTCTACTTTCTCTCTGGAACTACCCTTCCGTCGAAACTACCTTTCGTTACATTGCGACACGAGCGAAACACAGAGTCGTCGTCGTCGTGAGAAAAAAACTCGCCACCTGCACTTCAATGCGACTTTTTCAGGTCTGGCCTCATTCCATTCCCCCCGTATTTCGTTTTTCAATTTCAATTCAATTTTATTTTCATAGCAAGGTACTCTTCGACTTCATCGCTTGCTCGCACGCAGCCCAACGTTCGGATCAAGGGCAGTGCATCTTGCATTCACGCGTCTAGCAACACTTATTCGCCGCTTGATTTGTTTTCGATCGCAGCAATGCACATTTTGAGCAAATGAGTTTCTTCACACTTCTTGTTTACAACTTCGGTGTCTTCATCGACGACGCGAGGACTTGAAACGCGATCGAGTTCGGCACTTACAAGGAGACGCACGCGATCACAACAACGAGGAGAAGGCCTACATACAAATTTTGACTTCACGACGGCGTCGCCACCATGAGCGGGGCTACGTCGGCTTTCGGAGCCGCGGGGGACTTAGTTTCCGAGCGCCAACTTACCGTCGGCATGCCGAGCATGGGCACGCTAAGTGCAGACCCGAAGATCTGCAAGAAGGGGGGAGGTGGTCTTTTGCTCCCCGCTTTCGGGGACAGCGAGCAGGAATGGCCACAAGCAGTGCGGCAAATCCTGTACCTCGTCGGGACGCTGTGGTGCTTCATGGGCGTCGCAATTATCGCTGACGTTTTTATGGTACAGACCTTTATTTTACACTTTTTTTTGTATCACCTCTCACCGGAAGCACTGTCAGTCTCTCTGTGCCGCCAAGTTTTCTATTGCGCGTACACACGCGAGTCCTGAAAAGCTCCTAAAAACTTCAGAGGTAAACCTAAACACAACAATGAATCCTTCCATACCCGACGGCGCCATCCGCTCCTCGATAAAACTCGACACTCCTCGCGATTTGACACAGGGCGCGATTGAGAAGGTGACCTCAGTGAAGCGCACCATCAGGGATCCGAAGTCGGGGCGCGTCACTACGCTCAAGGTTTGGAACGACACTGTCGCCAATCTGACGCTCATGGCCTTGGGCAGTTCCGCGCCCGAAATTCTGCTTTCTTGCATCGAACTCTTCGGAGAGGACTATCACAGCGGAGAACTGGGGCCGAGCACGATCGTCGGTTCCGCGGCATTCAATCTCCTGGTGATCATTGCAGTTTGCGTCGTGTCGATCCCTAACGGCGAGATAAGAAAAATCAAGGACATGGGCGTCTTCGCAATCACCGCATTCTGCAGCGTCTGGGCGTATTGCTTTTCTACCAAATTTCTCTCGCTATAATAGCTGCAATATCTGCTCTGTGGTAGTGGTCCTGTCAATATTACATTACATTACATGGGGGTCCGCAGCTGCGACCATGCACGAGAAACTGGCCTCCGGCGCAGCTTCCACGAGCCTGAGGGACAATGCCCAGCCTGAAAAGTTGGTTCGGATTGGGGCGTAATCATCATACTCCCACGTAATTGATATCGTAGTACGAAAATAAATTTAAGGTAGTAACTCAGTCTCCAGAAGTTCTTGCATCTCGACGTTGATTTCAACATCTCAAGAAGAACAAAGTAACAACTCCAAACGAACCCGCAACAGGTACATCTGGCTGCTGCTGATTCTGGTTTGGGTGTCGGAGGACGTGGTGGAGATTTGGGAGGGCGTGATCTCGTTTATGTACTTCCCCGTGCTCGTCCTCATAGGTACTTGATTCGCTCTTCCCTTCGCAGAAGTACTTACCTGATTCTGCTTCTGATACCTTGCTTATCTGCACCTTTCTTTTCTTTCAGTTTCCGAATCAATAAAACCTGCATCTTTCTTCTGAAAACAGCTTATCTCGCGGACATTGGCGTGCTCTGCAAGAAAAGCTCCACGAGCAACATCATTGCGGCGTCCGATCTGAGCAAAGAAGAGCTGGCCGAGCTGGTAAAGATTTACTTACAGTTTTTCCAGAAGTTTGGTTCTTGCAGACAATGAATAAGTTCACAAAAGCATCTCTCTACTGCTCTCTCGGCATCGATCAGGCCGCCAAGATCCAGCGTACGCACGGGAACGCGATTCTGACTGAGGAGCAGATGGCAGTTTTGATGGAGCGCGAGACCCAGTCCGTGTCGCGGGCGATGCGGCGCGTGCAGGCCACCCGCAAGTCCGTGGGCGGCAAGGTCGTCGAGACGGGCGGCGAGATGACCGCCGCGCGCACCTCTGTGGTGACGCCCACCGCCGCGGACGGCGGCGAGGGCAGAACCGCCAAGTCCGACGTCATGGAGGTCGGCTTTCTGGAGGGGAGCATTTTCGCCGTGCTGGAATCCGGGAAGAAGATCCACATGCCGGTGCAGCGCTCCAGTTTTGAGGGAAAACTCACGATCGACTACGCGACGCGCGACGGAACGGCGAAAACCGGGGAGGACTTTGTGGCCACCGCCGGAACACTCACGTTCGAGGACGGCGAGAAGGAAAAAATGATCAGCGTGGAAATCGTCGACGACGACATCTACGAAGGCGACGAGGTGTTCTACGTGGATCTTTCGAACGCAGTGGGACCGCCGGGAGTCGCCTGCGAAATCCCGAAGACGGACGGGACGGCAACAGTACCGCAACTACTTCACCGATGTTCTTATTGGGATCGATTTCGATAGGCAATATACACACATCCATCAGCTGCAAGATTTGTTGGTCCAAGGGCTTCGTAGGTACATCGCTAGCGACAGCACTTTTTTTGCGCGTGGATCGGTCGGGATTTTCGGCTAATTTCCCTTATATATCGAATCAATCGCTCGACCAAAACCCCACTTCTGCCCAAACACCATCAGATAACGATCATCGACGACGATCTTCCGGGGCAGCTTCTTTTCGAGAACGAGATTCTCACTTTGCCCGAGTCGACCGAGGATTGCGTGACCAAGATTAAGGTGCTTCGCCGCGACGGGTCCACCGGCGAGGTTTCCGTTCACTTTGAGACCGAGGAGGACTCCGCCACCAAGGATATGGACTACGAGCACGCGGAGGGCACTCTGACCTTCGCTCCCGGGGAGGTCGAGAAGATCATCCCCATCAAGGTGATGGCCCGCGGCCGCTACGAGTCTCTGGAAACGTTCCGCGTCATCCTCACCGAGCCCACGGGCGGTGCGAGTCTTGTGGAAACCACAGACGGAGGTGCGGACTGTGCGATCTGCACGGTGTCGATCGTGCCGAACGAGGAGCGCAAATCGCTGGTGGACCGCGCCAGCAACATGCTGCGCGTGAACCAGGACAAGATGAAGATCGGGAACGCCAACTACAAGGAACAGTTCATCGCCGCGCTGTACGTGAACGGCTCGCCAGAAGAACAGGCGGAGGCGGGGAAGTTCGACTGGTTCATGCACGTTCTGACCGTGTTCTGGAAGCTGCTGTTCGCAATCGTGCCCCCGACGGACTACGCGAACGGCTGGGTGTGCTTCTTCTGCAGCCTGATCATGATCGGAGTGGTCACGGCGGTGATCGGCGACATCGCGGCGCTGCTCGGGTGCGTGCTGGAGATCCCGGCCTCGATCACGGCGATCACCTTCGTGGCGCTGGGAACCTCGCTGCCCGACCTCTTCGCGTCGAAAGCCTCGGCGGAACAGGACCCCTACGCAGACGCAAGCATCGGAAACGTCACCGGAAGCAACTCCGTCAACGTACTTACTAGTAGAGAGCCCATATGATCGTTTAAGGCATAGATTGATAAGATTCTTTGGGGGGCACGGATTGCTTGCCTGGAGGATGAACTCAAACTCCGCGATGGAGATTTCTTAGTGGTACTGTAGTTGTGTGCTAGAAGCGAATCGGTCGCGCAATGCAACGAACCTATGATCTTGATAGTTGCAATCACATCTTTGCAAACCAGGTGTTTCTCGGACTGGGGCTTCCGTGGATGATCGGCGCTTTCTACTGGTCGAACGAGGGACGAACAAGAGAGTGGGAGCTGAAGATATACCAGAAGAAGCCGGCGCTCCTGAACAACGCACTCCTCAAGGACGGCGGGTTCGTTGTCGTTGCAGGTACTTTTCCCATGAGCTTCCAAATGGGATTTGCTTTTCGTTTTGTGAGTCAGTGAACCCCACAGTTGACAGAGAACTTCACAGAAGATTTAGAACAATTGCTCGACTCCTACCGATGTGTTTTCAACGTGGCGCGAGCCTCTTTTGCTCCTCTTCTGAAAGAATCTAATAAATATCCACATAACCCTCGACGTAACAACAGGATCCCTGGGCTACTCGGTGATGATCTTCACAATATGCGCGCTGGTGTGCCTCGGCACGCTAGTGGTAAGAAGGAGCATGTACGGCGGAGAGCTCGGTGGACCAGCGGGACCAAAATACGCCACGGCGGTCTTCTTCGTAATGCTCTGGGGGTTCTACATCCTCATGAGCTCGCTGAAGGCGCTGGACGAGGAGTAGAGGTGGGGGTTTACACTTACTTACACAGTATTTAATTCGAGATCGACGGGTAAATCTAAATGTGAATGTAAAATGCAGGATCCGATCTTACCATGCAAATGCATGTGCACACGTACACGAAGCCATGTTCTAGTAATAGATACAGGCCATCTTAATGTGAATCTTTCAGTTGCTTGATTTGATTTTGACTTCAACGTCCTTTTGAGGTTGGAGAATGCACAGTAGGAGATCGTTCGTTTTCCCTGCCACAGAGCCTTACGGCACACAGACTTTGTTTTAACCATCAGAATCAATAGCCAAACTTTTTCGCACACACGACTTTTCCAAGTTTTTCGCTAAGACGTTTACCGGGGTGTCGAGGGGTCGACGGATACCAGTATCGGAGGGGGTGCAGTTCTCTTCCGCAAATTCGAAATGTAGCTGCATCTAGAATACGCTAAGTCCAACTCCAAGGAAGCATGGACTGACGGGGAAGCATGGACTCGCAGCGCCGAGCAAATACGGGGAAGGAAAATTTTGACTCGGTCCGCGGCGAACAAATGGCAGTGGAAAAGGAAGGCCGCGGAAAAACCGAGGACGACCACTGCAAAACCGCAAATAGAAGTAGCCTCTGTCGGCAAAGCATCCATGCAACAGTTAGCAACAAGTAAATACTGGTAGCAGTAGAGCCACGACAACCCTGAGAACAACAACAATCGCAAGGAAATCGACAATCGCAACACAAACATGCATACACAGTACCGTTTTGAACTACTCAGTGGATACATTACAGGCAGTCTCACCAGCCGCGGTTGGTAAATATGGAGTGAATTTTTTTTTATGTCTATTCCGAGTGTCTTCTCGTAAATGTCCCAGCCACCCGGCGACCCTCCCAGAGGCAAATGAACCCTGCTTGCGCGCGAGTAAACTGTTTATGTAAAGCAGAACCACGCGAATGAACATGACGTTTACGAGACGATGTATACTATGTGAAATTTCGCAGCTGCGTAGCCGCTCGGCGAAAAATGCCGTGCGGCGTGCTTGCGGACAAAACGGGGTGTTGTAGCGCGTTGAGCAAACGACCTGAAATGCTGTGAACGCAAGTCAAGTGATACAGAGCGGCAACGCGTGCGTGCAGGGAGATCAAAACCACGTGATCCAGGCGGCAGAGAGAGAAACAGGTCACGTCGTATGCGCTGCGAAGACAGAGGCGAAGCAAATTCAAATACATAGGTCGTGGGCAACAACCACTGTCTTTTGCTTCTGCGCCCACTGTAAGGGTTAGAAACTAGAAGCACAACAGCAAGTCATTTACCAATATCGGAAAATTATAAAATTTAGAAACCATGCCCGTTGCGGACGATGACACGCAGTGGGCGACGCTCCGGCTGCCGGATGGCCGCGAACACAAGATCAAGGCGTACAAAGGGACGGAGGGGGACGAGCTCTTCCTCGACATTCGGGATCTGTACGCTAAAACCAACGCGTTCACGTACGACCCGGGGTTTTCCTGCACGGCAGCATGCTCCTCATCGATAACATACATCGACGGGAACAAGGGCATCTGCCTCTACCGCGGGTTCCCAATCGAGGAACTTTGCGAAAAGTCGACCTTCATCGAGGTGCGCAGCGCGCAGCGCTTGCTACCGTTTTTCTTTTGTTCACGGGTTTAAATCGAAAAGTACTTTTTATTCTTATCCCCGACACGACCTCGTCACAGGCTCACGATGTTGACGAGCTATGGCATCTCTACGTTATATCCACCGTACAAGTAAATGAAAACCACAATAAAATTTTTCGTCCGCCACCAGGTTGCATACCTGTTGATGACTGGGGAGCTGCCGACGAAGTCGGACCTGTTTGGCTTTCAGCGCGAGATCAAGGACAATTTGCTTGTGCACGAGAAGCTGAAAAGAATGTTCGAGTCTTTCAGAATGGACGCCCACCCCATGGCGATCATGGTGGCTGTCACGGGAGCGCTCTCTGCGTTTTTTTCCGAATTGGACCAATCGAACTTGGATTTTCGGTGGCTGGCCGCCGTCCGCATGGTGGCTAAGTTCCCGACGCTGGCGGCGCTGGCATACAAAACGCACTTGGGGGAGCCGCCGATATGGCCCCAGGTGAGCTATGTTTTCCACGAATAACCGAAGATGTTTTCTCGTCTCGCTTGCGCCGTCGATCTCGATGCAGCTGTATCCTATGGCACGAATAGTAGACATATTAAATTTCGTACTTCAAAATCAAAAATCCCCAAACCACCAGGCCAAGCTCGGTTTCGCTGAGAACTTTCTGCACATGATGTTCGCCACTCCGCTCGAGCCGTACCGCGTGAACCCGATCCACGCGAAGGCCATCGACGTTTTCCTTATTCTCCACGCCGACCACGAGCAGAACGCCTCTACCTCCACTGTTCGCATCGCCGGCAGCTCGCAGGCCAACCCCTACGCCTGCGTCGCCGCCGGGATTGCGAGTTTGTGGGGCCCCGCGCACGGCGGCGCGAACGAGGCCGTGATCAAGATGCTGGAGGAGATTGGGACCAAGGCCGCCATCCCGGCTTTCTTGGAGAAGGTAAAAAGAAAGGAAACGCGGCTGATGGGGTTCGGGCACAGGGTGTACAAGAACTTCGACCCGCGCGCGCGGCAGATGAACAAGCTGTGCCACCAGGTGCTGGACGATCTGGGCGTCTTAGACCCGCACCTGGAGCTGGCGATGGAGCTGGAGCGCATCGCTTTGAGCGACGAGTACTTCGTGAAACGAAAGCTGTACCCGAATGTGGACTTCTACAGCGGAATCATCCTGCGGGCGATCGGAATACCGACATCCATGTTCACGGTTATGTTCGCGATGGCGCGCTGCGTCGGGTGGTGCAGCCACTGGCTTGAGATGCACATGGAGGACCAGATGCGAATCGGGCGGCCGCGCCAGCTGTACGTCGGGGCGCAAATGCGCTCCTTCGTGCCGATCGCGGGACGCGACGATGCCAGCAGCTTCTGCGGGAGCCCGGGCGAGACAGACAACGACGAGTCGCGCGCGTCGAGCAAGGAAGACAGTTCGTGGGCCGCGCAACGGCAGATGGTGCCGACGACGCCAGTGGCGAGCGCGGCGACGCCGGGGAATAATCCTGCGGGAGCGTCGTCGGAAGCGTCGTCGGGACGGATTTCGACCTTCATCCGGAACATGGCGCGGAGGGAGTCGGTGACGGCAACAACGTTCAAAAAGAGCGTGCCGGACGACAGCGGCCCGAGCGGGCGGAAGCCGCGCGTTAGCGAGGGGCAGAGTCCGCTGCAAGCGGGGGGGAACGGGTTGCACGCCCTGCCCGGGATCGAGGAGCGCTCGAGTCAGGAGAACGGGCGGAGCAGCGTCACGCCCAATGCGGGTGCGAAATAACTGAGCTGGCAGCTGTTGCTGGTACGGTGTATAAATTTGCGGTCGGAGTTGCGAACTGCGTGCTGGTCTTTTACGTAGAAAAGTAATTTATTTCTCTGTGTGCGGGCCGACTCCTTCGCCCATTTTCCTCCTTCAAGAACAACGCAATTTATCCCGTACCGGGAAGCGTTTGATGTTGACCCGCCACATCTACTGAATCAGACCAATTTTGATACCGGAAGTTGTTCCGCGCAACTGCTTTGATTTGACAAACTTTGCCGAAAAGAACGAGATCTTCTTTGGCCGCGACATTGCTTTCTTGAGGCTATTGGCGGTGCGAGGGATTAGCGTCTCCCTTCACGGGAAGAAAACGAGAACGACCCAAGAATGCATGCCCCGCTGCAAGGGCCCAGAAACGTCTTTACGCGACATGAAGTTTCCTCTGAGAGACGCAAAGGGCAAAGAGCGAATCGAGTGGAAAAAGGAGACCTTAAAACGGAGAGAGGCAAAGGGACACTAGCCGCAAAAATGCACGGTCCATCTAAAAAACAAGATAGTAGAACGCGCTTCGGGGGGACTCTGTATCGGTTGTTGCAGTATGCTGATGCATGCTGATTATATGGACGTCCAACATAGCTAGAACTGGAACATTGCTAGCGTGATAGAAAGAGAAAATTTATTGTTGGGTTCTTTTGGTGCAGTCTTCCAAGAAGCAGTAAGTCACAAAATGAGTACCCCGCAGGCGCAGGCGCAGCTGCGAGAGCTGAACAAGCTGCAGGCCAGTTCCGCCCACATCGTTCCCCAGAAACCGAAGGGCTACACCAACCTCGATCTGGACGCGTTCAAGGAAGCCATCGATCTCCACGTCGAGGCGCACTTCGAAGGCGCCGTGGCGCGCCAAAATAGAGCTCAGGAGGCGAAGTACCACATGAAGAACATGACCGAGGGGCAGAAAAAAATGTTCGAAAAGGCCATGGGAAAGGAGGAAGAAAGGTGGCTGGCTTGGCGTGTAAGCATCTGTTTGTGCCGCAGGAGTAGGAACTGAGATCAGACCGTGCGTATAATGCCTAGGTGATGTGATAATTGCGCTTTTCTTTCTATATTCTTTCGAGACTACAGGGTGCTGAAGGCCGAGATGGGCGGGTGGAAGACGGACGATTTCTCGGTGGTGAAAACGTTGGGCCAGGGCGGGTTCGGGGTGGTGCGCCTGGTGCAGCACAAGCACACGCGCGAAGTGTATGCGATGAAGCAGATGCAGAAGAGCGCGTTCCCGAAGAAGAACGATCTGCAGCGGCTGATGAGCGAGCGCAAGTGCCTCGTGGCGCTGGCCACGAGCGCAAACTACTTCGTGCAGCTGAACGCCTGCTTCCAGGACGATCACCACCTCTACATGATCATGGAGTTCCTCCAGGTATCGACGTTGGTGTGGTGCCGGCTAATACTTTCAACTGAGAGATGAAATAGAAGAGGAGTGTTCTAGTAGTGCAGCCTATTGCAACAGCAACTGCAATCGTAATCGACGATAGCGAGACCCCAATT
This sequence comes from Amoebophrya sp. AT5.2, assembly GCA_005223375.1. Lineage (NCBI taxonomy): Eukaryota > Dinophyceae > Syndiniales > Amoebophryaceae > Amoebophrya > Amoebophrya sp. AT5.2. The sequence goes on along the minus strand of RXOD01005100.1, from coordinate 6,290 downwards.
GAATCCTTCAGGGCGGCGACCTGATTTCGCTCCTTTGCGAGCGCAAGCGGCTCACCGAATCGGAGACGCGTTTTTACATCGCCGAGCTGGTTGAGGCGCTGGACCACATCCACAAACTCGGCTTCGTGCATCGAGACATCAAGCCCGACAACATCTGCTTCTCGCGCTCGGGCCATTTGAAGCTGCTCGACTTCGGTTTGTGCAAGGAGGTCGTGGACCACTGGAAGGAGTCGACCGAGCTGCTGCGGAGCCTGCCGCCAAATCACGTACTCGACGGGACGATATGAACCAAGTGCCTCTCACTACGTGTCCCTCCTGCTTGTAGAACTGCTTGTCAAAAATGATCGAAGAATCTTCGCATGGAGTCCTCTCCCTCCGCAACCAAAAGGGCAACCAAAATCTCAGGTCCTTTGCGACGACAACGACCAGCAGTACACGGTGCAGGAGTACTTGCGGAACCTGGAGCAGGACAAGCGGCGGCACCTGAACTCGTGGGTGGGGACCCCGCAGTACATGGCTCCGGAGATCGTGAACCGCGAAACGTACACCAAGCTGGTGGACTTCTGGGCCGCCGGCGTGGTGATGTACGACTGCCTCGTCGGCTCTACCCCCTTCAACCCGCGCGTGGGCGAGTCCGAGCCGCCGCAAATACAAAAGGCGGACGCGGTACGGTGTTCGTTGTTTCTTGTTGTACGTATACTATTGTTTCTTCAACATCGGCTACTGTTGTCGGCGTAGGATGAAGAGGAAAAGCGACAGTGAGTCTACTTCCCCCCCTTCCCCCCCCACAGGTCACCCGCGTGATCTACAAGATCCAGAAGTGGCAGCACTACTTCAACAAGGCGCTGCAGCGCGGGCGGCAGGCGTCCCTGCTGCACGCGGACGCCGTGGACCTTCTCAACTCGCTAGTGACGCCGGTCGCGAACCGCTTCGGCGCGGAGCAGATTCGGGCGCACCGCTTCTTCCAGGGGCTCAAGTTTCACCGACTGCCCGACATGACCTTAGGGGGGGAACAATCCATTCGTTTTTAATTTTCCTGGCCGTGGGAGGACTCTTCGATAGTGGGGTTGGGACAACTCTTGGAGGATGTAGTCTGTGGCGTAGGTTGGTCTCTTCTTGCACTTGTAGGCCCTCGTCCGAGGGGATGTGGGGATGCATTCTTTTATTGTCTCGTACTCGGTTTCGTAGTTGGTCCTCGGTTCTGCTCCTGACAGCTAGTGCGCAAGCGGGCCAGAGCAAGTGTCAGGAGCGGGCGCGACTGGGCGCGCAGGGATTTTATCTGTGTTATTTCGTGTAGGGTTTTTCTTCATCCCTGTGTCGTCGGGTTTTTCCCTGTTGTCGCTCGCATCGGAATCGGTCTCGACAGTGCTGCGGAATGGCGACCATCGGCCCTGCCCCGAATAATTACGTAAATGCCATTGCGAAAGTGGGTTGTTTGTCATCGCCCTCTAATGACCGCGCCGATCATCCCGAAGGTGGGATCCGCGTTGGACACCAGCAAGTTCCCCACGCACAAGGAGACGCCGCTGCCGCAGTGGCAGAACCTGGGGCGGAGCATGGACCGCATTCGCTACGAGAACTTCGACTTCACGAAGTGCGTCGCGCCCAACGTCGCCTCGGTCGCGGCGAACGTGATGCACCAGACAAACCTGCCCACGCTCCTAAACAGCAACCCGAAGAGCAACAGTGAAAAGATGCTGGCTCAGGGGGCCGGGGCAAACGCAAACTTCAGCCACGCACCCTCGCCGACGAAACGTACAAATTCATATCAATCTATTTGATTTCTATGTTATGTAGTGGGCTGCTAGTTGTGCTACTTGTTTGGTTTGGTCTCGGGTGTTTGGAGAGGCATTACAGTGTCTCGTTCCTTCCGCAATGAATCTCGCGATACCAAGAACCCGTCGCTCAACAGCTGCGAACTCGGGTTTGAAAATGCCGCAAGTGCAGGGGCGGTCGCCACCAACAACGCGGCTGGTGAACCCGCGGCGGTGAATGCGAACTTGTGCCACACCGGAGTCACCCAAAAGAAGTTCATGAGTTGGTAGAAGCAACATCAGTTAGCTTACAGACTGCATGATCCAAGATTTTATGCATGTGTGTGGACGAGAGCGGGATCCTCGAATAGCAACGCAGATGATAGATTCACCAGATTTGACGATAAGACAGTTTTCAAAGAAATACTTCAAAATCAAGACAATAGAATCAGATGCGGAAAATTCGTATAAATTCGTGAACAATTATTTACAAACTGAAGCAGGCGCATTACATGATTTTCTTTCCAGGAGCGAGTCGCTTGGCTTTTCTTGTCGCTGGAGCTTCCGAGTAGATTTTGGTTCTCTTCGCGTTGCAGTGGTTAAAATAGAGCAGACCATAGTACAGTTTCCATGTTAAATCACACATAATATAACGAACCTAAGGGCCGACTACTGTGTCGAGCATGCGCGTTGGCGCGTTTTTGGACAGTGCTGATACTTTTTTCGTCAGGAGACATACATGATACTGCGGGACCCCAACGAAGTTGGTACTAATTTTGGAATACGCCCTTCTTGCGCCCTGACATTCAGTTCACTCACATCATCATCAGCCGATCAATGAGCTTTCGCCGTCGGTCGATGTCTCGATGATAACGCGAGGACGGAGATGGCTAGACGGCAGTTGCGGCTGGGACTACAGGGACTTGCAGTGAAGCAGGTTCTCGTGGTTGGCATTGGCGCTAAAGCAGGTTTTCATGGTCATAGCTGGTGAAGACCTGCACGAAGATCAGAATCAGATCAAAAAAGAATGTATCAGATCAAATGGGAGCAATAAGGACTCTGGATGCGGCTGGGAAGGGTGCAAATCCACAAAAATATTTGGTGTGCTGGCGCGATACACGTGCAGTACTTTTTTTTTGGCGCGTGCGAGAACTGCGTGACGGTAGGGTGATTGCAAGGAAGAAGACCCTGGTTTTCCACCTCGAGTGTCGCGTTTTCGTCTTTGGGGTTTCGATAATAAGTATCTTATCTCTGATGTCGTCTATCTCTATCATGCGCTGCCGCCGAAAGACTTCGCGGTTTATACTGGTGTGGGCGGGAATATGCCTGCGAGGAACTGCTGCCCGCCGGTCTGCCTCGCAAAATGCGGAAAACGGAAAGGACCTCGAGGTCCTGTGGCATCCAGAGTCATATCGGTACTACCTCAACGCCAAGGACCTCTACATCCGGCCGTTCGAAGAAATCGAGCGCGACGCACATGCTCACTTCGGCTTCGCGGGCGCGATCGGCGACGGGGCTGCGACTACAACCGACTCCCCCGCCGGTTCAGCGCCAACTAGCCAAGGAGCACAAACTGCATCTGGAAATCGAAGTGGCGAGGAAGCCAGCACCAAGAAAGTACTATCCTCGACATCATCACCCGTTAATGTTATTTCCTCCAGCGAGCGTGCCGCCCGCTTCTACCTGGCGGGCCGAGAGATGTCGGCCGATTTGAAGTGCGCGTTTTCCTACTCGCCGATGATCGGGCTCGGGCTGTTCTCGATACAACGGTACATGCTGCACGACAGCAGCTCGAACGGCAATTTAGCCAGGGCGTTTGGCATCGGCGCGATCATCTGGCCGGTGCTACATTCGATGGGCTTCTGGGGCAACATGCACCAGTTCGTCTTCGTCGTGAAGTACATCGGGTCGAAAGTATTCCGCCTGTGGCACCAGGGCGCGGCGCTGGAGAAATCGGTCCTGGAAAACTCAAGAGAGCGGCCAGCAAATCTTGACGTGCGGAGTGGCGGGAATGGGCAGGAAGAACGGCATTTTGAAGTAGAGAACAAGGCTTCTGTCGCAACTTCATCTACTTGGTCGAGGCCAGTTAGTTTTTGTGACGACGCGTGGCGGCTCCTGAGCAACGTGTTTTCGGCCGTGCACGGAATGACGAGAGGTGGCGCACCAGCCGCCGCAGTGGGCGCTGCGCTTTGGGATGCGCGGGGAACGAAGACCGACTCAACGAAGACCGACTCACATTCAGAGGACCCCCCAGGATCCCCGTGGTACGGCGGTTTGTTCGATCTTCTTTACCGCGGTTTCTACAAGCAGGTGGTGGAGGTGTTCATCTGGACGGACCCGGAAATCCTGGAATACGAGATTTTGTTGCTGCAGAAGGGGCACTACTACCCGCCGCTGGAACGGGAGCGGCTGGCGAAGATTCTGTACAACATACGAGCGGGGTTCCAACAATACAACACCCAGATCATCGACTACCTGGACGAGGCGCTCCGCTTTCCCCTGGAGAAAACGGGCGTCGGGCGTGGAGTGGTGGCTGAGGGGGGGTCCGGGGTGCTGGCTGCTGCAGTTTCCAATGCGACTTCGACGTCGGCAGAGCAGCGGTCTCTTTCTACCGCAGCGACGAGGAAGAACGCAACCGTGACGCCGACGCTGATTTTTGGGGAAGTCGGTGAACTTGTCAAGTGCTCGGCAGCTGCCGGGACGGAGGATTTCGTTGGGGCTGAAGGCGCGTCGTGCGTGGCACCAGAGAATAACTCCTCGCCGCAGGAGGAGCAACTCAACGCGACAGAGCTCATCCTGCAGCGCGAGCGGCGCATGCTGAGCCGCAGTGCCGCGTACCTAAACATGACCGCTTTCCGCGAGCTCACGGAGCCCATGCCCCGCGATCTCAAGCAGCAGCTCCATGCCGTCGCCTACGAGTACGTGCGCAAGTCGCTCGCCAATCTCCCCAGCAAGAAGATGTACTTTTTTTACGGCAACCCGGGGAGCGGCAAGACCTACACCGCGACGCGGCTGCTGCGGGACGTGTTGAATTTACCCGTGTGCAAAATCCGGCTTGCCTCGAACAACCTCGAGTCCGTGGTTGGCAGCGTTACGGGAAGTGATTCCAAGTCCATCGGCGAGATCGCCGCCTGCATGAAGAAGCACCAGCGCACCGACGTCGGCATCGTCTTTGACGACGGGGACCGCAGTGTACTGGCCGACGCGAACTTGATGGCGCCCGCTAGTACTTCTGGCGCGCATGACGGCCAGAAGCTGAAGACGATGCTCGGCGACGTCGGCTCGTTCCTACAGGACATCTCGGACCTGGAGACGACCACGTTTTACAATCCGTTCTTCGGGCGTGAGCTGGACATCTCGAACGTGCTCTTTGTGCTGACCGCGAACTTCGAGTTCGAGGGCACGGCCTTCGACGCCCTGAACGACCGGCTCAGTTTCGTGCGGTTTCCGAACTTCTCCACCGCCCACAAGACGCTGATTCTGCGCCAGCGGGTGGAGGCGCTGCTGCAAAAACATTTCTCTAGTAGTGCAGCGGCGGAACCGGAAGCGGAAGCGGTAGCGGAGGGAGGGGGGGAGGCGCTGGAGGAGGCCCCGAGTTTTTCTCCATCGTCGGTGGAGGAGCTACGGACAAAACTGCACGCGCAAATCGACGACTGCGTGCGGAAAGCGGCGGAAGCAGAGCAGAAATGCGCGGACGAACAGAAACGAACGAAAGAAGCGAAAGAGAGTAACGCGACGTCCGGGGCAGGACAGGCAAACACCAGCATCGACGGAGGTGCTGAGAGCAACGCTACGGAAAATAGGAACGCAACGGAACGAGCCGTAAATGCCTCGGAAGGAGTTCCAAGAACAGCGATGAACAACGGCACGTTTGGTGGCGAAGGGCAGGCTGGAGCGAAAAAGAATGCGACTTCGGAGAAAATTTCTGCAGAGGAAGCGCAGTGCAAAACTAGCAGTCAAGCGAAGGACAGCATTCGTGGATGCTTTTACAGCCTCGAAGCGTTCTTTTACCAAAATCTGGCACTCATGTTTTAGGCCATCGGTGCGCTGCGACCACGAACTGGCGGCGACTGGTGCTGATTCTGGGCGCGGAGACCTTCAGTGCGTCATACCTCAATGGGCCCGGGTTTGCAATCAGATATCCGCAATGGCCCCCGGGTGATCACTCAGGAATCCTGAAGGTCTCTTCCGTTTTCTGGTCTTGAAGTAGAGTGTGTGGTAACCGCCATTCGATCGGATCCTGAAGTAGAGTGCGTGGTAAGCACCATTTCCCTCTCTCTTCCGGATCCGTAGCTGACAGGCAGACGTTCACTTTTTTTTTTCGCCGTGGCAGCTACAGATCAGCTTTCGCCATGTCTCATTGTGGTGATGCAGTGCTTTCTGTTTCTCGTGGAATGCGAACCGCGCGCGCTCACCGATCGGTGAAGCCCTGCCTTAATCGGCGAAAACGCAGACTAAGAAAGAGATCAACACATACCTTCGATTCTCAATTTTTGTTTTCCGTGTGACCGATAGGCATATTAGCATGGGTTTCAG
>RXOD01005099.1:0-15926 GCA_005223375.1 Amoebophrya sp. AT5.2 | reverse complement strand
TAGGCAAACTATCAAGAAAACGTACGAGACGAACGTGCTTTGATGTATTGCAACCGTTGGAATCAGCGACAACGTACCCAACTAGTACCCTGCTAGGTCCCCCTCCCTATAAGATCGTTTTCATAATTTTCTTCATACCTTCCTTCTACACTTTACGAGTTGCATTGCTGGTCTTACTTCAGAAACAGAAAGCAATGCTATGGATGCTTGTGCGTAGATGTAGAATCGTCAATCAATAATTACATCTCCATCAATACGCCACGCCGCGTTTTGTTTTTGATTTCCAGTCAGACCGGGCGCCACCCCCACCTCGTCATCTTCAGAAGATAGCGACGCGGAACGCAGTGGTCAGTCAGCTTCCCGCGCACCAGGCGTGAGTATTTGTCGTCGTTTTCGGTCTGCCTGTCTCCTCTCCCATACTCTCTCCGATATTATCGGATTAAGTCGCTTGGGCGGGTTGCAGAAGTGGCACCGATTGCAGTCGGGGCCGTCTTTGCAGCCTCTTGGTTTTTTTATGTACTTGCACCCGTTGTTGCAGCTAAACGGATGCCCAGTCGAGCCCTTGGACCACCGCGGATCGGCCATGAAAAGCTCCTGGTCCGCGGCCGAGGGTCGTAGGCTTTCTGCCGTGAATGGGTATGGGGTACTGGGCTGAACAAGAAGAACAGAGTCGGACGAGGCTGCGGCAGCTGGCGAAACTTCAGGGTTGGCGCCCGAGCAGAACGGCGGCGGCGGAGGTGGAGGCGGGCCAGGATCTGCATCTTGTTCATCATCATCCACCACAGCCTTTATTACCTCAGGAGCTTTTTGTTTCGCATTCTTGCCGCCCCCTCTTGGTATGTCACCAACGACTGGCCCCGCGATGCGTATGTCATTTGCGCCCACATTTTCGGCCGTGTCGTCGCAGCAAAGACAATAGAGTTCCGGTGCTCCTCCTGGTGTGCTGGGTTCCTGTGAGGAAACGTCGTCGCTCTTTGTGCGAGGCCGGGCCGCGGCCAGGACAACGTTGTCTTGCTCGCGATCGAGCGCAAGTGAAAGAGCCTTAGTCGGAACAATCACCTCTGAGATCGATAATTCACTTGGTGTTGGTGGTCTGTTATTTGCCGACCTCTCTACTGGTACGGGCGGGCACGATGAGGACGCGCTGAGGCCGACGTCTTCTCGAAGAGCAGTGGCAAGATTTTGCTCAACTGCCGAACCAACCCGCATCTTCGGAAACGGAAACAACAGCTGTGGAGTGTTGGGCGTGCGCGATGTCGTTGTGCACGAATTCGAATGCGGAGCCGGCGAGGAACTCGTCGGCGGCGCCGGCGTTGAGAGGGAGCTGACAAGAACGTGAGGCGCGAGACCAAAACCAGCGAAGCGGTCCTCCACGCTGGCACTGGAGAGCGAAAAGCTGCAACCTGAAGAGCCCCCAGTCCTCGTCGGGGAAAAACTACACTCCAGACGAGGAGAACAAGATTGGGAAGATTGCTCTCTTCTCACACAGGTCGTGCTCCTGGTGCTGGTGTCCTCGCCGGCGTCCGCTCCATGCGATGCGGCTCCGGCGCAGGATCCCGACCCTGAAGATGGCGAGCTCGGGGACCACGCCGGCGCGAACGTACTCACCGGTTGCGGGGGCAGGTGGCCCAGGGGCACATCTGCGTCGCCGTCGGAGGTCACGGTCGACGTTCTTGCCACTCGTTCCTGGTGTACTAGTTGCTCTTGCTGACGTTGCTGACGTCGATTCTCCTGAAACTCCCGGTGTAGTTGCTGCTCGACGACCACGACGCCCCACCCCTTTCGACGTCGATTCTTGAACTCGATCCATTTTAGAAGACGTCCTCGCGGTTTTGAAGACGTACTCGCCGCGGTGTTGAAGACGTCCTCGCGGTCGGCGCTAACAATGACATCACCACAATTGGAATTTGCGAGGGTTGCGGCGGCCGAGTTCTTGATTTCACTACCGCAGTTCTTGACTTCACTACCGCAGCCGGACGACGATGCCGTGCGGAAAAATTCCGGCGGATCTAGGCCTGGAGGTGCTGGTGCCAGTACCAGAGGTCCAGGCGGCAGTTGCGGGTCCTGGTGCGTCCCAATAAAAAGAGACGAGGCGCCGGGAGAAGATGAGCTGCTGCCGATGACGTGCGATTCGTCAGTAACTTCTCTGCTTGGGGGGCGTAAAAAATCCGCAACCAGTTTCTGGTCCTGCCGCTGCAGCCACATCGCGGCCTCCACCTCATCGACCGTAAGTACAGCCGGACGCGAAGCTGCGAGATCATGATCACAGGACTGCTTCTGCTCTTGACGTTGAGGCTGCATGGTCAGACAACTATCTGCTCTCAGCATTTTTTCACAGCTTACCGACGAAGCAGCCGCGCCCCTGGCGACAGTCTGCTGTTCGCGCGGTGACGCTGGGTGCTGTTGTTGGCGCGGCTCGTCGAGCTCGTTTGCTATGTACTCACGCTGCGCGGGGGCTTGTTGTTCAAGAACGAGATGGTCAGGCTGCCCTGCTTGGCGTTGACGACCCAAAGCCAAAGTCGCCGTTCCTTGATGACGCGCGAACGGCGGTTGCGTTTTGGCTGCCTCCTCTGTAGTTGGCTTGTGCTGCGGGAGCTGCTCGCTCGCGAGATGCACGACCTTCTTGTCATGTGGCGCGAGGACACAAGTTTGGTCTTTCCCTTCGTCACGAGTCGACGAACGCAGAAGGGATGCGAGTGTCACAGACTCTGGAACGGGCGATGAAGCGAGGGTAGTGCAAACGTAGACTGGCTCGTCATCTGGGGCGGCCACGGCCTGCGTGGCTCGTGCCTCTTCTTGCTGTTTGTCGTGCAATACAGTAGGCGTACACGACTGATCGCTGCTTTTTGTGCCACCACAGCCGATCCAGGTAGCAAGCATCTGGGGCGTGACCTGGCGCGCGCAATCTACCTCGACCACAGCGGGTGTTCCGGTAGTTCCCGTTGACAGCGCAGAGGAGCCGGGCTCAGCTGGTGTGGTACTCGCAGCTTGGGATGCAGTTCGCGACGGCTGGGCTTCAGCAAGTGGTGACGCATCCTGTTCCTGTCCTCGTTCGTTTTCAGCACTGCCACGGCTCGCGCTTTCAATTTCATCCACCACGACATGGCGGTCCTCGTCCCCCTCAAACGCAACTTCAGCCACCGAGTGTCCTGCAGCACCAGAAAGAAACGCCTCCGGCTTCCGGGCAACTCCTCCATTCCAAAATCGCGTTGCGCCGAGCGACCGCGTCGCCGTTTCTCTGTCGATCTCCACATGGTTGATGATGCGCACAGACGCACCGCCGTTTTTCAGCGACGCTACCAGTGCCCCTCGGTCTAAAGCGATGCTCGACGACTGCCAGCCTGGCTGGCCTGCCCCCCACGCGACAGACTCGAAGGCAACTTGCGGCCCGAGGCCGGCAAGGACGTCGTCTTGATGCCCGGACTTCATCCTATCGTCGCGGCCTAGCCGGAGGCCGCCCATCGCAGGCTCGAGAGGACGACAAGAAGGGCCTCCACATTCGCTATCTTCGTGTGTGTTCCCGCCGGCCTTTTGCATTTCCTTTCCCTGCTGCAGGAACAGCCCAAACGCCAGCTCGCGCCTCGCTAGATCCACGTCCACGATGAAAACGGGCTCGCCGGCATGAGCGACAATCTGTTTGTACCAATCAAGGCTCCACACTTCCCGCCGCTCTAGGTTGTCCGCTTTGCGAATTATCAAGTCGCCCGCCCGGGACAGTGTGATGCCCACAAACGGCGGCTTGTTCTTCATTCTCGTCTCCGTGGCGGCCGTGCGGACGCGGTCGCGGCCAAAGTAGAAGGCGGCAAGCTGCTGCTCCAGTTGGTGGGCGCCCCCTAGGGCGAAGCCGACGGCGTCCACTTCGGAGGCCGCACTGCCCTCGCCGAACCGCACGACGAAGCGGTGCACGTTGTTGGCGGGCTTGCACTTCATTTTTCGTGAGATTACCGCACTGTTCAGCCAGAGGCAAGGCGGGTGCTTCATCTGCTCACCAGGATGACAAGCCCCATTCGGCAACTTGTGGCGCGCGCCCGCCGGGGGCCCGCGCGTGAAAGTCCCGGTGGTTGGGCACTGTACGCCGAACCCACGACCTTGCTTATTCGTGAACCCTGCCGGAACAAGCACAGTGCGGTGGTGGACTGGGGTCGGGGCCGGGCGGGAAGGGCTGCTGGTGCGGCCCGGCTGTTCTACAGCAGGCTGCCGGAATCCATGTTCCTCGTGCGAGGACGGCCACGCTGGTGGGTTGAGTTCATGGGACGCACTACTCGTTCCTCGCCTGCGGTTGGGATTCATGTGTGCCGTCGTTACCTGGTGCTGCATGCCCACATCGTATTCCAGCAAGTGAACGCGAGCCTCACCCTTGATGTAGTTCCCCGCCAGCTTCTTGCAGCTTTTATTCGCACACGGCTCGTCGCCTCGGGAAAGTTGCTCACCTCGCGCGTCGACCTGATTTTGCTGATCATCTCGGCTAGGCAACATCAGGTCGATCGACCTTTCGGACGATCCAAGCGCGTGCCGCGCGAGTCTTTCGATTTCTTTACGAGTAGCTGCTAGCGTGGTTTCAAAGCTTGTTAAGCCCGTCGTAAGATAGTTTTGCGCGGTCGTTCCCCCACCTAGACTGTCGTCCAGAAAGTTGTAGTTGACGCCAACGCCGTTGTTCCCTGACACCGCGCTTCCTCGTGCCCCCATTGCTGACTCGACGAAGTCGTGCCCTTCTCGGAGCTGCTGCTGTTTGTGCGACAACGGCGAAAGGGTGTGAACCGGGGTACTCATTTTTCCCGCATCTTCCTCCATAGGCATGCTCATTTCCTCCACAAAGTCAGTACTTCCAGCCTTCCCATGCAGTGCACTAGCTATAGCACGATCCAGATCCTGTCGTAGCTTGTCATGTCGAGGATGAAGATCTTGCTCATCTAGTCTCCCGCCGTGGCCGTCCCAGGTGTTGTCTTTGAGCTGCTGTCTTTGTGCTGGTCCAGAAGTCCGCTCGTTTTCGCTATGGAGCGCTTTCGTTGTTTCCGAAATTTGGCCTGCGGGCCAAGGAGACACGGGTGCAGCTCCTCCTGCTCCTGTATCGTGCTCATGCCTCAAGGGTACCGACTGTAAAGTGCGAGCACGACCTCCCAGAAAGGTCCTCGGCGGTTGCAGTTCTTGCGCCTGTAGTGCTGCAGGTCCAAGAGGTACAGGTGGAAGCTCGCCAAGTGTCAGACTCCCAGGATCCACTGCTGGAACTGGGCGTGCATCTGCATTGGGTAGAGCGCTAGAAGTGGCTCGGAATTGGTTTCCCTTTCCCTTTCCCAGCAGGAAGCCCCACGATCGCCGCCCCTCGCCACGGGCGGGCCATTTTGGTGTTGCCTTGCTCACTCCCGTTGTCGTTCGTCCACGTCCGTAGTTGTAGGTGGGGTCCCGACGTTCCTGGTCCTGTGGTCTAGCTCCCAGCACACTAGAAACAGAGCAACCAGAAGAACCTGGGCCTTGGTGGAAAGCGAGAAGGAGGAATGAGATCTTGGCTCGAAAACTCAAGGCGCGTGCCGCAGAACGCGGGCGCGAAGCTGTTGGCGGCATCGAGAGCGAGCGAGTGGCCTCAGAAAAGCTGTAAATGAAGTGGGACGACATGGCAACAACTATCAATCGAGGACAGTGGAGTGAGGACTTCTTCCTTGTAATTGTTCTGTAGTTTTGTAGCCGCGCTAGCGCTTGTCACAACGTATTTTTGTTTTCACGTAGTTGCTTTGCTTATATGTTCTCAGAACGAATACGAAATCAATTGGTGGCGCAAGAAGATTTTTTATTCTTTGCGCGCGCGCTCGACGTCCTCGACAGCTTCAAAAATTTGCGAGAAAAAAGCAGTCCATTCGTGTGCGGAACCTGAGGGTAAAACAAAGGTTGGTTTTCTTGAGTGATCGGATTGGCGCGCGAAGTAGGAGGCTGCAAGCCCTCGCAATTGTCGATGAATGTTGGCGCAGCTGCGTGGGCGTGTGTCATCAAGGGAACTTACATTTCTACAGGACACTCCACTGGCGTTCTGCTGGACGATAGTGTGAAGCTGAACCACCTGGAACGGGATGATAGATTGAGACCGCAAGTAGCGATGGAAAAAAAAAAAATAAAAACGATTTTCGGATCAGTAAAGATGCTGATGCATGACGACGGAACAAAGATAGCAAATCGATCTCGTTCGTAGAGCAAATTACAATCAACGACTTGATGCTGATCAGGATCAGCTAGGAGGTTTCATTGGAGGAACGGATCAATGATCTCAACAGTGCACGACGCGGCTCTTGGTGGTCTCACGAACAAAACTTTCCACCATGCCTGGTGAGCCTGGATTGATTCATGGTCATGTGACAATGTCAACATTAGCCGATATTTATATACTTTTTTTGAGCGCCAAATTACAATTGTGTTCAATCAAAAGTATACTAACTTACATACATACACGTGCGATGGCGCTGGTGCATTTCAGACGTTTACTTAGCCAAGGTTCGGGTTCCGCAAGATCATGAAAGTGCTTTCCCATTTCTTCGCAGACATCAACAGTAGGGGCCCAATCCATTTTTTCGTTGCTCGGTGCCTGCGTCAAAAAACTCGTACCGGGGTGGCACGGTGTGTCACACGTCAACCGATGTGCAATTGCAAACTTATGCAAACACAATTGGTGCGTGGTTTTCTCTTATATCCAAATTTACGTAGTGGTAGTGGAGTGAAAGAAGTAAGCGTAGTCATATACTCGGACTGGAGGCGGCGCTCGATTCTATGCTCCAGAAGCTAGAGCTACATGCTGTAATTACAAACATATACATTCTCATCAGCCGAGTAGAGAAGAGGCATTCGGTCAAATGGAGGTGACAACGACACTCCTTCGACTCCCATTCCAGTGCAGCTGGAGAACCAAATCCAAAATGGATGCGTTGATTCCTTGCTTACTAGGCCACTCGACAACTACAACATCAGTGTGGATTTATAGATTCAGTTTCAGATTCATTGATTTTTCAGAACAAATAAAATATTGTTTGTACAAGAAACTACGAAGCAGGAGGAGTCCTGGACGACGATGAGGGAGAGGGTACACTTATACTAAGTAACTTATGTGTGCGGCGTCTGGTGGTGTAATCATGAAACACAGCAATGGTGTTACGAGCCTCGGACTCAGTTCATTGTCTCTAGCACCTCCTCGGGCTGTATTCGCGCACAACTTCTTCAGTGGATCGCAGCTCCGTGGACACAGTAAAATCTTTAATCCGTGCGCCGGCGCGGGCGCCGCCCCTGAGGGTGACCAATAGGTTCACATGCTCCGTGTCGATCCCATCCCAGGAGCCGCGATTCTCCAGCCGCCCGGGGGAGAGCGGTTCCTGCTCGACGGCTGCATCGGCTTTGCTCCACCACTGCGCGGTGGATTTCCCGACGTCCGCGGGTAAAGGGTCGAGTCTTGGCATCACGCGTTGGTGCGCCTCCGGAAACCATACGGCGACGCGATGCTGCCCCGGTCGCGAGCCTTTGGTCTTTCCCAATTTCCACGGCTCGTTCGGAGTTGCGGCCTTTGTGGCAGCGCTAATGCTCCAGGTGCTCTTTTCTGCCTTGTTTGAGCGCTGTTTTTGTGTTTCGGAATCCTGGTGAGCCTGATCCTCCTGCAGGGTCAGTTTCTCGCCCTGCTCACCATTCGCCGCGGTGACCGCCATGAAGCGGTTGTACACGTCGATCTCAACGAGGAAAACAGAAGCTCCGCCCGAGTTCATCACATCCCCGCTCGCACCTACGAACCCCGGCAGCTGCGTCACACTGGTTCCAGCAAACGTTCCCACAGATGAAGAATTCTCCTGCGGCGGATCGTAAGTCAAAGTCTGCTTCGCCTGCCACTTCCGCTCCTCCTCTCCGTTTGCATTCTCCCGTGGTCCTTCTGTTGCGTTCCCCGGCCGAGCCGGTGGAGCCGCCGCCCCCTCGCGCCGTTTTCTCTCTATTCTCTCCACTCTTGCTTTTTCTGCTTCCTTCGCGATCTTCTCCCAGCGTTCCCGCTGCGACGATTCGTGCCAGAAGAGCGGATCCACCCACGCCGGCCCCTGTGCCTGTTCCAGATGCTTGCTCTGGATGTACAGGTCGCCAAACCGGTTCAAAGTGATGGAAGGTGGCGGCTTCACCTTGTCCCGCTGATTGCGGTGCCAGGTGCCCCCGCCTTTCATCGCCATATTGTGCCCAATCTTCTGTGTGCCCTGCTGCAGCGCCACACCTTGATGCCCAAAGACGACGCCGACCCCCTCCTGCTCGCGTGCGATAAAGTCTGGCAGGTGATCGGAAAACTCGATCAGGTAGCGGAACACGGTCGGCCGCGCGGCGGGTGTCGTCAGAAGGTGGCCCATGTTCAGGAACATAAACGCCCCCGGAGTCGTCCGCAAAATGCGGCTGTACGGTCCGGGCGAGGGCGTGCCGCCGCCGGGCTCGTTCGGGCTGATGAGGTGCAAGTAATCGCTGATCGGGGGCAAAGCCAGCATCAGTGTCGGGTCGCGGGTCGGCCGGCCTTTCCAAAAGTACCGCTTTTTGAAGTCGATCCACCCCCGCTTGTCCTCCAGATGCGGCTTGTATTTCGCCCCAAGTCTCTGGAACTCTTCCCCCGCGAACAGCCACTCCGAGCGCGAACCGGTGACCTTGCCGTGCGTAATGAATGCCACCGCGCCCTGGATGTGGGCGTCCTGACCAGGAATGAGGAGCGGCAGTTGGTGAAGGTCCGAGGCAAAATCCTGCACGGTAAGGGCCTTTTCCGAGTCGTAGGCGCGGACGCCGCGGTTCATTTGCCAGGCATTGATGGGGTAACTGCGGGCCGTGTCCCCGTTGCTGTTGGCCCGCGCCAAGTCTTCGTTTTGCCTCGCCTGTTTCCTTTTTTCTCTCCTTTTCTTCGACTTGGACATTTCCATTGGAACATGCGCCGCGTCGAGGTCGCCCGCGTCTGCCCCGGTGGATGCTAGTTGGCAGCTTTCTGTGGCCTCATGATTTGCAGGACCTCCAGCGTGATCGACATGTTCCTCATCTTGTTCCTCGCGAATTGGAATTTGCCTTTGCCAGAAGTGGTCGATCGAATGTTGTTGTTTCTGCTGCAGCTGCTGCAGGCAGGCAAAAAAACACGCCTGCTGTTCTGGAGACATGGTCACAGGCACCATCGTTGGAAGTGCTGTACCGGCGCAGTACGACGATATAGCCCATGGCGGAACGTCGTACTGCGTCGGGCTTAGGGCCGCGGGCGCCGATGCGTCAACACTGAATGGCAGCGGAGGCGGCGCGCCTTGACCTTGTATTAAAGCTTCGGCTCGGGGTCGGGCTCCTTCTTCAATCATGTCTGGCGCAGCTACCCCCGATGATGTCTCATCAGATGCATTCGCGGAGTCTCTTCCAACATCAACACCTGCGTAGCCGCTGTTGCTGCAAGTTTTGTCACTGCCATTGCTGGAAAAATCGCTAGCCAGCATGGGTTTTCCGTCCTTTATTCGTTGGAGGACCTGGCTGAAGGGCTTACCGCCTTGCAATTTTCCGAGCTTGCCAGTTCTCTGCAGCCGCTTCCTGTCAGCGGCTGCGTATGCCTTCGCCCAAGCGGCGTTGGAGTTTATTCCGGATTTCTCTCGCTCGGCCATAATTCGCGCGCGCACTTTTTCAGCCTCGACCTCAAAAGCATCCATATTCTCGCCTTGTGCGCGGCTGGCTGCAGCAGGTCGACAGGATGCTGCCGCTGCACTTGGAGTTGGAGTCGAGGGGTTTTCAGAAGCAACATGAACTGCGCCGCTACTGCAGCTCACGTCGTGGTTGCTGCCGTCGTTCTTGGTGCCTGCCGTACTAGCCAACAGCGGAGTCGTAGCAGTAGCTGCGGCAACGGATGATCGCACCCGTCCTGCGCGCCCTCGACCTCGTCCCAGTAGATGTTGTAATGGCGGCGCCGCACCGCCGCGGCCCACGGCGTCCTTGAAGGAGCAGCCATGCTGCGATTCTTGCGCATGAGCCTCAGTTTCTGGCAGAAACGCTATGTCATCTTCACAGGAGCCGTTGAAACCTGTCATCACGATGTCTAGAGCTCCGGGGGTGGGACCCAGGTCCACCTCCGCAGGAGGGAGTGTGAAGCTCGACAACGGCGACGCGCAACTTCCTACGATAGTGCAGTTTTCCGACCCTCCCGGGGATGCTGGGGAAGCCGATGCAGTCATCGCGTCATCCCCATCGTGGTCGCCTTCGTCGGTCGTTTGTCGTGCGAGGAACGAAGCGGTCGGAGAATCAACATCCATTCTCTTGGCAGGGGGGCTGTCAGCACAACTGGGACTGGACGGGGGGTGCGACATGTGGTCAACATCGCGCGGACGCAATTCTGGGGAGCGTTCGTCGATGGAGCCCGAGCAGGAGCTTGCGGGTACACTAGTCGCCAGCGACGAAGCAGCGACGTTGCGATTGCGTGCAGCGGGCTGGAGCGGCATGAAGGTCGTGGGATGACTTTGCTGTTCAGACTTGCAAGGTTGAGCTTGACCCGGTGGAGCTGCCGACGCCGCACTAGCTCCCAACGGCATGATCGTCGACGTAGAGCCACCTGCCGGTGAGGCGCAGACATCCGCCCCTAGTTGGCCGACCCCGCAGCACGAAGCGGGCGAAGACGGCGTCGCGCAGGCCCAGGCTGCGCTGGGCCAAAGAGAACACGGCGTAGGTGGCCACGAAGCAGAAGCTGGAAACGTTGATGGCAGTAAAGGAGGCGACGCTAGAGTAGAATTCGTTGAGTATCCGTGCCCCAGCGTTGATGAAGACGAGCCAGATGTTGACTGCGGCGTGGGTGCTGGTGGCGTCGTTGGCGTGGCTTCGTATTTGTTCGCCCCCGACGAATTCTGCTCCGGAATCATGAAGCCGACGCAGGGACCCGTCGCCACCCCGCCGTGACAAGGAAAGATGGCATAGCCGTCAGGCTTCCTGGTGGGCGGCGTCCCTCCTGCATTGGGCGGCGGCCGCTGCTGCTGGTCTTCGTCCCGGTGTTGGAATCGGTCCGGTCCCGGTGTGCATGTCGGTGTCGCGCCGCTGCTCGCAGGACTTGCACAAGACGTGAACAAATCCCCTCCACCCGCGCCGATCGGCATTCCTCCATTGGCCGCCTGTTGCTGTTCCATTGATGACCACCAATTCCATTTACACTGTTGAAGTTGCTGGAATTGCAGCTGCAACAATTGGTATTGCTGTTGCAGGTGCAATTGCTGTTGCAGGGGCGTCATCATGGGGAGGACGGGCTCTTGCTGGCCGTCGATGAACCCCGCCGCCTGGTGCATGGTCGGCGCACCCGCCGGCATATCCACCGCAACCCCGCCGGCGTAGCTCCAGTACGTCGAAGACATCGGGCACGCAACAGGAACACCTGCGGGAGCGGTCAGCACCAGTGGAGGCGCGGGCGCAGGCTTTTCGACGTCGGCGCCGGGCGAGGCTGCGGCCCCCGCGAAGATCCCCCTGTGCTTTGGTGTCGGAGGGGACCGTGACGGCGTGTTGAGCGCGGCCCCGTTCTCATCTCCTGCTTGCGAGTCTCCTCGTATGCGAATGCGTTGGCAGAAGCTCTTCAGTCGCATCCCTCGGGGGATTGTTGGGTGGAAAGTAGTTCCGTCCCTTTCGTGCGTCGACGAGATGGAAGCCGCGCCCGCGGAGCACCCGTACTGGCGGTTCTCCCGTCGACGTCGCTGTGCCTGTTGCGGGCTTGCGCTGCCGCATGGTCCGCGGCTCGGGCTCAAGTCGCTCCTCTCTCTCATGCTACCATCGGGAAGCCAATCGCGTTGCTCCTCGGACAGGCGGGGTCGGTTGTGCAGTTTTTCGAGCTCAGAATCGTCCCCCCATGTTGCCGTAGGATTAATCATAAGGCGACGTGGGGCGAAAGCGTCTGCGTCAGGCAGCAGCTGGAGCCGCGGAGGCCCATCCGGAACGGATCCAGCTGCTGCACCGCACGAGGTCTTACTCTCAGCACCATTTGACAGAAAGCGGGCGGCGGCCTTCGGACGGAAAACGGAAGCCGAAGACAAAGACGAGGTTGGAGATGTTCCTATTGGCTCGGTGGAGTAGCTGCGGCCTACGGATGCCGAGGGCACAAAAGCGCCCACGTCGGGGCGTCCAGAGGCTGGCGGCGTTTCAGGCACCACTTGCGTGGCGGTCAGCCGGTCAAGCTGCTGGCTTAGCAGAAGAAGGGCAAGCTTACTCATTTTATTTTTTTTAATTTGTTGATCAAGTTCTAGTTCAAGAGCAGCCAGGTAGAAGGAGCACAAGGCTATAGCACCTTTTCATTTAGTCTTTGTCTTAGTCAAAAATGCGAGGAGGACAGCGAAATAAACATAACTACGGGTCGTGCTACTTTGGCTTTGGTATGATGTTTTTGCAGCTGCTATGTGGCAATGGCTTGTCCGACTACGTCGAATATGCTTCAATGTCGATTCGCGTGCGCTGTTTGATTGTTATGCTTTTTTTAGCGTGGATCTGGATTCGTTTGAAGGAGCAGAACGGCCCCCCACGCACAAGAACAATCGTGCTGTTCATTTACATTTTGGAGCAGGAAGATCACAATCCTACGACGTTTCGAGGGAGTGTGCCAAGATCAACTACAACCAAGGACGTTATACATTCATAGTAATATTAGAGAGCCTAGCGCTAGCGAGGCGAGCGAGACGCAGTCGACGTGAAGATCGTGATCAGACCTCGTTCTTTTTTACATTCATAGCACGAGCACGAAGAATTTCAATTCTTTCGGTCAAGAAGAAAGCGCGAATTGGAGAACGATCAAGCGATCTCGAGGAAGACGATCTTCTTGTTCTGCGACGTATTGGGTGTGAATGCGATCGGATCTTCCTGATCACCGAGGGAGAGGGCAGGAGCAGCTCCTTCGTAATGAAAAACAGTACACATCGCGACTGGCACTGACGCTGTCCAGGTGGAATTAGACGTGGAACTTACAAACGCTACTTGTCGTTCCTTGCTGAAAATGTGATCGATCTCCTTCACATCCTACAATGGGCGGGGGTCACCAGGGCGGTCACCACTGTGAACGTACAAACATATTTCATCGCTTCATCGTCATCTTTTCTTCTGGTCGTGAAGGGACTTGCTCAATGAAGCGTAGACAGTGTGGGCGAGTCACAGCTTTCAACATCTGCGTGCTTACTTCTTCTGGCCCTTCCCGCCTCCCACAGGAATGTTGTTCGGATTGTCGTCGTCATCTTGGTACTTTTTGTAGGTGTTGCGACCGCCACCGTGACTATGGTAACCACCTCCTTTATTTTTGTCCTGCTTCTCCCCACGATAGGCTTTTGAATGATGTTGATACTGATGATAGCCGCCATAGTTGTCAGTGTGCTCCTGCGTCGCGCCTTTGCCATATTTACCTGCGTGCCCACCTCCTGCTCCCATCCCGGGAGGACCTCCTGTTGCTGCTGCGGCAGGTATCTTTCCGTAGCCGTAATCCGGTGCTGGGGGTGCCGCACCTGCAAGTGATGAGGGCGGCGCGCCGTACCCATAGGCGCCAGCATGTGCTGGAGGAGCGCCTCCAGCAGAATACCCCGCTTTTCCGCCTCCGGCTGCTACGGGTTGCATGGGTGGAGTTGGCTTGCCAGAGCCTGGCCTACCATAGTGATGCGCCGCTGCCGCTGGGGGTACAACAGGCACAGCTGAAGAAGACACCAACACTTGACCCTTTTGCGGCAGATGCGCCGAGGACGATGACACGATGAGTTGCTGACCGGCTGAGGTGGGAGGCTGTGAAGAAGCGATGCTTGTCACGCGACTGCTTGATGTTACCAGCAGCGCAGGCGCGCCTTTTACGTAAGCCGCGTACGCAGCAGCGGACGACGCAACTTGTTGCGCACCCGCACCGACAGGCGGACCAGCGCCAGCTGCCGTGGCAGGAGGAGCCCCAGAGCCAGCTGGAGGTTGTACTCCGACTACTCTCGTCGAGGACGACGTAAACTCGTCCCATGCGGTTGCTTCTTTGTCCGAACTCTTGCTGCCCGTCGCCCCCCGCGTCGGAGGCGCCCACGCGGTTGTGGTCCAGGCATTCGCGTTTTTCGCGGGCTTAGTACTGGAGGACGCGAGTGTTTGATGCGTCGCTGCAGATGGCGCGGCTGCCGCACCCTCACCCGAGGAAGCAAGGACGAGCCCGCCGCCCGTCGCCGTCGCTCCTGGTGCGGCGCCGGTGCCCGAAGAAGAAGCCATGACGACATTTCCGACCACACCGGACGAACTTGCGACACCGGAAGTTGACGCAACCGTCGGCCCCGCATTGGGCGAGCTTGTTGACACTGCGCCCGATGGTGCCGGAGCTGCTCCTCCGCTGGCTGATGGCGGGACCCAGGCGTTGGCAGCCGGCTTAGCTCCTTTCTGCGGGAGTTGCTGCGGGTAGCTGCTCGCTGTAGCGGCTGCACTTATAGTTCCAGTCGCACTGGCTCCCGCCCCATTCAGCGCTGAATAAGAATATGGGTGTAATTCTTGCGCTTTGTTCGCTGTTGATGCAGCCGCTTGATTGTTCATCGCAGGTGCTGCGTTCGGTTTCGCCATCTCCGTTCGCCCGGTGGCTGCAGTAGCTCCAGCCCCACTCTGACTCTCCTGAAAATTCGTGATCGCCATCGGAGCCCCACCGGCACGAATCCGTCTAGCCTCGTCCTCGGGTTCCGGCGGAAGCTCGTCAGCACATGCGATACCTGATGGCGTTGAGTTTCACGTACATATTGATGCCGGATCGATCGTAAAACTGCACTAGATGCTCGTAATTTTTGTTGAATGGAATAATTTTGTTGCACAACTACAACTGGTGTTATAATGCCAGCCCCACCTACTTCATCTTAAATTAAATAATGTACAACAAAAATGAAGTACGATTCGCCTCGTTCGGGTCGTTCGGGTCGAACGCCACGACTGGCGCCTCCCCGTCTTTCAGGCACTTTTCGTTGTATCGCTTTACCAGTTCCTCGTTGCACAAATGCACCCCTAGCAACTGGTTCCCGAGCGTCAGCCAGTTCCGGTGCGCGTTGTGCGGTCTCCCAAAAATCTCCAATTTCAGACTCCGCGGAAACATCCTTTCGATTAGGTTGTACACCTCATCCGGCTTTCTCGACGTCTCGCGCACTTCGGACACAATCACGTCGCAGTCGAGACAGCGGTTCATACCGCGCGGTCGGCCCTTGATGCCGACGATGCAGTGCTCCTTGGAGTGGTTGAGCCAATGGCCTGTGCGCCCAGTGCGGATCACGCGCTGGAGCTGGTTGGTCTTCACCCAAATTATCTCCTCGACACGCTTGTACCCCCAAGCCTTCATGCAGTCACCTGGTGTAATTTTTGGTCGGACGAGGACATGAAGGAGACCCGGGAAGCCGGCGAGTGCAACGACACCAGTAGCCGCGTACTAACTTATACTTACAATAGACAACGTTGTACCTTCTGGTCGAGTACATATCCTACGGACCTGACTACAGCAGTGAGACATCATGATCACGCACACGCGTGCTGTCTACAAAATATGCTGGATGTAAAGGTAAACTCGTACGTGCCAGTTCCGCTGCTCTTCCTGTGACCCAGAGAAATATCATGCCGTTGTCGTGCACCTTGTCCACCCGCAGTCCGCGCATCTCGTCATCCGTGAGCGTCCCGTATGGTAACTCCATGTGAATGTGCCACGGCGGGTCTGCCATGATGACGTCTACCTGGTTGTGCAGCACCGAGAAGTCGAAATTGCGCACGTCAAAAATTGTCGAGTGCCCAGCAGCGTCAAAGTGGTGGGTCCCGTCGTTACGCGAGGCGAAACTAACGGGCCACCTAGTCGCTGCGCTAGCGACAAAACTACTCGGCGGTTCTGTCACTACCTAGCGCCGCTAGCGCGGTAGCGGAAGTCGGCCCCTGTGAGTCGCAGGGGCCGCGCGATCGTTCTCCGCCTCGCACACAAGTTGGCTGCTAGGGACCAGCAC
>RXOD01005098.1:0-15935 GCA_005223375.1 Amoebophrya sp. AT5.2 | reverse complement strand
CGAGATCCAGGACCGAGATCGAGGACCGAGACCGAGGCTCGGGATCGAGATTCTCGGCCCGAGTTTTTTCGTTTTTTTTGTTCGCTATGACGCGTTCCCCCATTAGGTCCATAGTTCTATAACTTTAGGGCTGGGGGCTCGCTCTGGTGTTCTAACTCGCCCCGCCTCGGCGGAACGACGGGGCCCACCAAGCTGGAGCCACATTCTGCATGCGTGGAATGAAGAAAACGAAAAAAAAAAAAACTAAGGTAGGCTCGAAAGCCCTGCGCCTACCGTGGGCATCGCGACGAGTGATGAAATCGAATTGGTCATCAGAGCGAACAAATGGTGGGCGGTCGAAAGATGAACGTGAGCGGAAC
Organism: Amoebophrya sp. AT5.2; assembly: GCA_005223375.1. Classification (NCBI taxonomy): domain Eukaryota; class Dinophyceae; order Syndiniales; family Amoebophryaceae; genus Amoebophrya; species Amoebophrya sp. AT5.2. Next base: position 15,576 of record RXOD01005098.1, on the reverse strand, counting down.
AAATATGGAAGTGGCAAAAAACTGAAACGTCTGCATAGAAACATGCAGCTTTTCGAATTGCTTATTTGCTTTATTTGAGCTCCTAGCTACAGCCACGAGCGACATCAAACAAGATGATCATGGGAAGCAGTCGTGAATTCCCCTCGCATGGACTGACGAGGGGAAAGGCGCTGTACCGGCAGTACACAGGATAATTGATAGCCTTCGCGATAGCCTCCGCGCACAACTGGAACTTCTGAGCCCGACACGAAGACGCGCACAAAGACAAAGCGCAGCCACACTTACCACGACCGCGTCTTGGAAACACCCCCCACCGTCACCGGTCTCCGCCACCACGCCGCAGACATGCCCGAGCAGAAGGGTGGTTCATCAGCTTCGTCCTCCAAGGATCCGGCGGCCCGGAAGTATGTGGCGAGTAACGCAATCTCGCCCGAGGACGAGTACAGCCTTCCCAACGCCACGCCGAAGGACATCGAACTCCAGGAGACCATCCCCGAGCTCTCCCAGGTCGCCGACGGAATCGTCTCCCCCACGGGCAATGTGCGCGTCGGGAAGCCGAGGCCTACTGATCGCCAAGCGGGGCACGAAACCGCGCCGGACATCGGGCGCGGGGCGCCGAGTTTCGCGGAGAAGGGCGACGCCGAGATCGTGCTCGACGCGGAAGGTCGGGGAGTGGATAAATCGTACTTGAAAAAAATGGAGGAGCGGGAACGGTCGAAACAATACCAAGGAGACGAGTACCACGCGAATTCGAAGGAGCTGACGCAGGCGGAGCGGAAACACGATATGAAAGTGCAGGAATTCATGCAGGAACAAACGGACAACGCGAACATCCAGCACCGACAAGAAGCATTGAAGAAAATGGAGAATGTGGGAGAGCGGGACTCAAGAGGGGCGCAACACAAAAACTATGATAAGGTACAAATTATTGCTTGAAGCCAGAGGAGTTTTGTATTTCGTTTAAAATAGATATAGTGATTTCCGTTGATATAGAAGTACACACAGTAGGCAATCTTTAAACGAAGTTTTTTTTTATCATTCTCCGTCCGCCGACAACAAAGGGTCGCAACATCAGATCACGAAGTAAGTAGAAAGACGACAGCCTTCATTAGGACGATTTTTCCCAGTTTCTGCATGCGAACCAGGTAAACACAAACTCATCATCCCAATCGATGATTTTAGGGCGACGATGAGATGCTGAAGGAGATGGAGCAGGTGAAGCAGGACATGGCGAACAAGGGGCAGGAGGGCGTTAAGGACACCATGCAGATGCTTGAGGAGCAGCTGGTCGTAGGCCAAGGCTTTTTCTCCAGGTTGATGTTTCACGCGCGCGAGGAGATGCGAAAACGGGAGCACCCGGACTTTGTGCACCCGTTTCCGAAGATCCATCGCATGGTCCAGGTCCCGGCCTTCGAGGCGGTCGTGATGGTGGTGATGCTTGCGAACGCGGTGACATTAGCGTTGTCCGCGGAGCGGCACCCAGGCGGAATGCCGGTCGAGCTGGTCGTGATGGAACACTGCTTCACCTTTATTTTCGTGGTGGAGATAGCGCTGCGGGTGATCGCGTTCGGCTGGCCGTGGTTGGTGGACTTTTACAACTTCTGCGACGTGTCGCTCGTCGTCTTCACGGGGGTGGTGGTCATGTGGATCCTGGAGCCGGCTGGTAAGTACTTACTATACTCGCATTTCAGTTGATGGTGCGTGGGGGGCCCGGCTGCGATTTATCGTAGTCGGGGTGTAAAAACAGACCGATGGAGACACTTGGGGCGCTCTTCCCACCCGTGCGCAACCGTCATCCGGGGGATGGCGGCATTGTCATTTACAGGCTCAAAAGACACACTATTACTATTACACTCCTCAAAGTAGGATAAGTGTAAGACCGACATCTCAAAAAAGCGCGGTTCTCTGTTTTTTTCCGCCTCTGCTGCATGGTGCGACGATCAGATGCTGTCCCCTATCACACTTGTAAACAGGTGCACGTTGATTCCTATCCCGTTCCACTTCCACTTCCACACAATTTAAAATAATCTTGATTCCTACGAGCGGCATCTCAAATCTAACCATTCCACCACACCAGGTGTTTCCTCCGATTTCATGCGGAATTTTTCCATTCTCCGTCTTCTTCGGCTTTTGAAAATGGCACGCGCCATCCGGGCCATTCCTGCTTTTTCTCTGATGTGGCGTATGCTTCGTGCTTTCCTCGTTTCCGGCAGGCTTTTGTTTTGGTCCATCGTCGACTTCGTTTTCCTCGCGTTTCTGTTCGGCATTTTTTTCTGCGTGCTGATTGGCAAGGACGACCGCATGGTCCACGACGACACGGTCGGTGACTTGTTCGGCACCGTCCCGCGCTCCATGGTCACCGCGCTGCAGGTGGCCACCCGCTGCCACTGGAGCGCCATCGTCCGCCACACCCGCCGCGAGGATGAGAACAGCCGCGAGGGCAACCCTTGGGCCTGGCCGGTGTCCCTGGTCTGCATCATCTGCGTGAACTTCGTGCTGTTCAACCTGGTCTCCGCCTCGGTCATTCAAACGGTGATGGAGATGAGCGCCAAGGACGCCGAAATCGAGCGGCGGATGAAGGAACACCGCCGCGTGAAGCAGTGGAAGATGCTGAAGGGGTAGGGAAGGCGAAGCGAGGCGGCAGTTGCTAAGAGTACTAACTTACTAAAAGAGAACTGCCAGTTCCAGTATGAAGCTGAAGGGACCAGCTGGCAAGTGAGCAAGTTGTAAGTTCGACGTTGTACTAGTAGCTAGTAAGTAAAGTAATACTAGTAGGCAATGGGCAATGGTGCCGGGTACGGGTACGGTCCGGCGCTCTGGCCGCCCGGCGCTTGCGCCGGGCGGTCCAGGGATGCCCCACTAGGACATTAGGAGGAAACCGGGATCGGGCCGCAAAGTGCCAAGGGTATCGAACGTGGAGAACTAGCCTACAGCACTAAGGGTTCAAAAGGACGAAAAAAGACACTGCGTGTGCGTGACAGCTACGCCGTTGAGTTTTCTCCCTTGCCCTCGACCCCAGCAGCGACAGCAAGAATTCCTCAGGAAACGGCTGGAAATTTCACTTTACCACTTCAGTCAATTACTAGCTGGCCCCGCATCAATTTTAATAAGCTGCTCAGAAATCAAGGAGTGGCGGGCTTCATCTTGTCCAGGTGACGAAGCACCTACTTAATATGCGCGGTTCAGAGCAGATTGAAATGCGTCATTTTTAATGAAGCTAGGGAATGCATGTGTCTTACTCTTAGTTTTCAGGTTCAGTTCTACACCGGTGCCACCTGTCTAGAAGATGATCGAACGTCGAGTCCTAGGCTGGATCTGGAAGTGCAAGGGGGGCAAGAAACGCAAAGAGCGAGGACTTGTGCCGCGTGACCGCTGCACTTTTAGCTTTCTTCTCAATGAATTCGAACCGCCCGCAGATTTTGAGTATTTCGTCGATAAATTATCCGCGACCAAATTGGGCGCTAGATTTTCTTAGAAGTAGAAGTTGAGCTTTTCGCAGCTGCCCCTGTCACAGGGGTATTTTCACTGCGATGGATTTAGATGGTACGGGGCAGGTGACCGCGGAGGAACTGGACGAGGCGATGCAAACGAATCTCGCGCTGCAGCGAAAACTGGCCGAGATCAATCTGAACAAAGCGGAGCTCGCGGATTTATGGTTGATTTTGGACACGAGTGGCGACGGCGAGCTGGACATCGATGAGTTTTTGGACGGGATGCGACAGATGGAGGGTCCGGCGAAGTCGTACGACATGGTCCGCAACAACACGCGGACGAAAACGCTGATGAAAAGAATGCAAAAGCTGGGGGAGTTCGTATTCGCTATGTCGCCAGAGGCGAAGCGCTTGAACCAAGAGATCGACAGACTGCATAACAAGATGATGGACGTGTTTGCGGCGGTGAAACCCTTAGAAAAGTCGGTGTTGTCGATCGTGCGGCTGGCCTCGGAAGAGTTCGGGTACAAACTGGACGAGTACGGAATGCCCAAAGTGGAGCTGGCCGGCACCGGAGAGGACGGCTACGACGAGGGGGAGGCAAATTGGACAAAAGGGCTGTGAACAAAAAGAGAAGTCGTGGGGCAGCCGGCAGATGAAGAAGCGGCAGAACAGCAGAGCAAGCAAAAGAAGACAACGGATACAGATTGGCAAGCTAAAGCACTAGCGCAGCAACGCTTTTTCTTTTTGTTTTTATTTGCAGCACCTCTAAAAATAAAAAACGGTACTTCTGAATCTGAAGGTGAAGAAAAAACAAACTGAGTTTAAACCCTTTTTGCGCGAACGAACCCCTTCTTTGTACTCACAACTAATAGCAATACTTTTACTTACGCAGACGCGTGTGACGATGAATGCTTCCGGATGTATTGAGATTGGTTGATGTAGCGAAATCCTGCTGGTACTACCGCCAGTACGGTTCTTGTCGTTGTACACAGGCGCAGCCTTCTCTCCCGCTCCGCCCATGAAATTTCGTAACCAAATACCAATACGAGATGAAGTTCAACTTCAAGCAGCACAGGCGCAGAACTATTTTTCCTTTCGACGCGACTCACTTGGGATCATGGAGGCCACACGGACACCAGTTCTTTACTCTGCTGCAGTTGTTTTTCATTTCTTTGCAGGCGAACAGACATCAGAGTCGATTCATATGCATAAAAAATAAAAGTTCAGCGGTACGGGTACAACGAGGGATTGAAACAGGGAGGAGGAACGGCAAATTCAGATTTGACGTGTTCGTCGCGAACCGAGTTCTCGTGTGTCGCACTGCTCGCAATCGTGTTCATTGTAGTGAGGGAGGCGATTTCTGCAAGTGAGATTCGGTCGATTCTCTCTTGTTCTACTCGATATTGCTCGAGTCGCGCCGTTCTATTTCGTGATGTTGCCATCGAGCCTCCTCCAGCACACGAAGTGATCAATACGTACCACTTAAGTTCTTGCTTTTCGCGCGATTCCTGTTCGTGGTCTACTATACTAAAATTAAAATATATTCATACTATAACGATTCCAGGGGCTGCTCCGGCAGATGCGAAACCCAAAACCATGCTTTCGTATTGAATACGGTTCCAGGGCTAGGGCTCAATATTTCAACTCGGAGATTGTGAGCATTACTGAGTCAAACGCTTTGTTTTCAACCACAGCGCGTGAGTGTTGGTGTAGTGTCTAGTTGTCTGACGTATACGTATACGTCCAGCACGGCGCGCAGGCCAAACTGCGAGTCTCGGAAAAAAATATATTTCTCGGGGAAATAATGACGGCCGGGCAGGAGGAAAAAAGCGCAGCCCCTGGGAGTGCTGCGCGAAGCCCCGCGCAAACGCAATCAGGAGCAGGACCAGCAAAGCAAAAGCCGCAACCGCCAGCCGCTAGCCTGACGCCGTTCTACCTTGTGCTGGTACTTTGTTTATATCAATCTTTCCCTGCATGCACGTCCCGCGCGTGCACTGGCAGAAGCAATTGTTGCGCTAATATGATTGATGAGTACAACAAAAACAAACAACTTTAATGCGAACAAATTCTTCAACGACAGGTATGCGTGGTAGCGGGTGTGGCGCAGTTCGTACAAGGGCAGGTTCAGGTACTGAAGGCAGCCGAGAGCGATTGGGACCCCTCACCAAGAGGAATGCCAGACAACCAGGTGCATACTCTCCGAGCCTGTCGGAGTTTTACTCTCACGTGCGCATAATAAATTGCATTCAGATATACCTACGCAAGGAATCAATTTATTTGGCTTCGAAGTAGAACAACTTATATATACCGCCTCCCAGTTCTTTTCCCACGACCTCAGGTGATGGTGATGTACTGTAACGGCTGACAGTACGAAGGGACTTATCGACAAGTTCACCGGCTGATTTTAGAGCGCGCTGCGCGCGACGACATCGAGGTTGTGGGAGCGAACTACCCGATACCACCCTCGAGACAATACATGGCGAATGTGCTGCAGATCATTCAACTGTGCATATTCGTGCTGATTTTCCTGGGCGAGCCCCTGTTCAAAAATCTGTTGAAACTACCACTACCGGCGGGGTTGGGACTGCTTTCTGCAAACAAAATGATGAGCTTCATGTGTACTCTGCCTTCCTTGTTGTCATTCTGCATTTTCTCCTCGTAGCTGTTGCTACACCGACTACACGCCGCATCCATAGTACCCATAGAATCAATTGAGATCATATCAGAAAAAATAGAATCTGAATCAATGATGGATTCATACATTATCGCAAATTCAAGATCGTACGTAGGAATCAGTCCTTTCAGACAGTGTCAGTCTCTATACTTGGAACCAATGGCCGATCCTTTATGACAGGTGTCTGGTTGTTGGGAAACATGCTGGCATCGAGCTTCATGCAGTCTGGCGCCTTCGAAATCTACTACCAGGATAAGGTTGCCTGGTCCTCCCTTGCGTCCAATCCGCACCGCATGCCGAATTACTACGACATCTTTCACGGTTGTTCCAAGGTGGGATTGGAACTGATGCAGGGGCACAGTGGAGGGACATAACACATGCGACAACTACAAACAATAGGAGCTCAACAAAATAACAACTCATTCGCTTACTGCTCAAACTAGAGAATACATGTCAGACAGTGAGTACTTCAGCAACATGAGCGGAAGAGGGGAGCATGTGAATGTTGCCTCCTCCTGCTTTTGCCTCGCATTAATAAGCTGCAATGGAGGAATTGGTCCCGCGGTTTTGCCGACGCCGATGATACTGATACTGATAGATAGATACATAGATACATAGAGTATACAACTCATCGCAAAATACACTTGCTTCCTTGCAACCTCTCTGTGTGACGCTCTCACCATTATTTCCGCGTACTCTTCGAGCTTCGGCTAAGACGTGGATGGTGGGGGCTGATTTTTTTATGACTTTGAGAAAATTGCGATCTCATCTTGGCGGCCGACGGAACGCAGCTGCGAAGATGACAACAACGGTGTCACTGGAAACAGCGACGGAGAAGAAGACGACATCCGAGCTTTTTTTGAAGGAAGTAGAAGCTGCGCGCAGCCTTCACTGATGCAGCCTTATGCTTATTTTGCGCGTGTTCGGCAGCTTCGAAGAAGTAGCTCCCCTGCAATCGTGCCGCGCCTGTGCATGTGCTTAGGGCGGAGTATAAGTGAGCAGAAATTTCGTGCCGACGACATCGATGCTTCCGTCATACTTATCTGGTACATCTTCGATCGCGGAAATAATAAAATTCAATTGAGGATGCAAGTGGCACGACGTCGACGAGTCGGCTTTGATTTTTGCAAAGGAAAGGTGCTCGTTTCGCCGGTGGCATCCATCTCCTTTCGATTGTTGTTTTCTTGATGCAGGACCCGCAAACGCAAACACACCCAATGAATTCGATTCTCTCCAAACGACGACACAGAGACAGATCTATTCTTCGCACGCCTAGCAGCACACGATACACCAGCCTCCACGGCCGTATCTCTCACCCTCCGGTACACCAGCTCGACCCTCGTCTTTGAATACTACGGATAGATACGCTTGCAATAGTTTACCTTCTTATCATCTTCAATCTTTTTCTCGGTTAGCCCGAAGTAAGAAATAACGACAATGTTCAATCGCGGCCCTCCCCAAGGCGATGGGGGCTTCTTCGCGAACTTTTTTGGCGCCGGGCAGATGAACCAGATGAATCAGCGGTTTGACGTGCAGTACCAGTGTTTTCCTGTGTCCTTCCTCGGCCGCGAAGACCTGGAATGCGGGAACAAGATCCTGCTGCCGACGTCCGCGCTGGATCACCTGGCAAGGCTAAATATCTCCTACCCGATGCTGTTTGAGGTATTAATCTAATTTTACTGCGTTCGATGTTGACTGATTCATTGTGATTCAGATGCTTTCTTCTTGTGCATCGTTTTTTGGCTGTGGTGTCGACGTCGTTATTCACTGTCACTGTCACTCGACGCTCAGGTTTCGAACGGAAGCGCCCAGCGGACGCACTGCGGGGTGATGGAGTTTTCGGCTGAAGAGGGCACCTGCTACATACCTTACTGGATGATGCAGAACCTGCTGATACAAGAGGGCGACCTGGTCCGCGTGCTGAATACATCGCTGCCAAAGGGAAACCACGTCAAACTCCGCCCGGTCACCACGGACTTCACCACCATCCACAACCCACGAGCGGTTCTCGAGAACTGCCTCAGCAACTTCGCCACACTCACAAAGGGCGACTGTAATTGATTCTTGTTCATCTTTCTTCACAGAAGTAAGATCGCACTTTTCACAGAAGTAAGATCTCACTTTTTGCCGATCATGTTTTCGGTACCTTTATCATCTAATTTGTTTTTCCCAACTTCTAGGTTTGTGTCTGGCTGCGGCAGGGTCGGACTCGGATTCGCGTTGTTCAACAGCTGCACGACCAGAGGTCAAATAAAAAGATAAAGTACGCATGAAGACTTCTGCATCGCGACCACCTCCCATTCCCAAACGTATCTCACAGGTATTGCGATCATGTATAACAATAAGCGGTACGAGATCGAGATTATGGAATGCAAGCCCGCCAACGCCATCTGCATCATCGAGACCGACGTGAACGTTGACTTCGCCCCGCCGAAGGACTATGTCGAGCCCCCCTCAATGGGGGCCGGAGGAGACCCCTTCTCGCCGGGGAGCAGCATGAAGAACTTCGCGGGCTCGGAAGCCTCCTCCCCCGACAAGAACTTCGGCGGCAGCAGCTCGTCCGCGGTGAAGAACCTGGATTTTGCTGGCCGGGGACTGAACGGCGGGTCGGATGCCGGGGCGCCCGGATCCGCGTCGAGCCACGTGGACGCCGACGCAGCGTCGTCGATTGCGAGTTCCCGCTCGATCTTCACGGGCACGGGGCTGCGGCTGGACGGCAAGGCGGCCAAGCTGGACCAACTGGTCGCAAGTCCGCGGCAGATTGGCGGGGGCACCAGCGGCGCGGGGAGCGACACAGATGACGAGCCGTGGGTGTCAAAGCGGATACCGGGGGGAGTGCGGAGCAAACCACCCTACGGGTACAACACGGGGAGCATGGTCACGAAGGAAAGGTACGAAATGCCAAGCGCGACCGGGGGAAAGAAACAGAAAAGGGACGAAAAGGTGGAATTCGAAATGAGCGGAATGTTTTCTGGAGCCGGAAACACGCTCGAATAAAGAGTGGCCGCTGAAACAGGATTTTGCCTTTTTGCCGCGACTCAAATTTTTAAAACCCTACCTGATCACGCTGAACCTGAAGCTAAACCTATTTTCTCTTTCTACATAGCAACTGACAGTGAGTCGTACTCCTAGTTGTGCTACGCGCTTGCACGGCAGCAGCTGCTCATAAGAATGATTCTTAACCTTGTTAAGCCACAACCCCATTCGTGGATATTAAAGATCTATTGATTCCGCTCCGTTGCACTACCACTAGAATCTCCTGTGTCTGTACAACATGAGAAAACCAAATGTTGGAGCAGGACGAGCCTCGGGCTCTCACGAGACGACGCCATCACAGAATCACGACGACGACGACAACGACGACCGGGTCGCTCGGGGATCAGATCGGCACTACTTCGCCAGAGCAATTCTTAGTCGAATCGTGATGGAGGAGCCGCGATGATTAATGTTCCCTGCCCGAATGTTGCTGTTCGTGTACTCAGTCACCTACGCGCAGTTCTCGATCCATCGAGCGTGAATGCCCCTACAGTCTTTTCAAATGCCCCTCTTGACCTGCTGTGATTGCTCTTTCATCGTCTTCCAGTCCGTCCAAAGCACTAAATGACTGTCACGAATAAAAAAGAAAATCAATGATTCTCGATCGAGGTACTCAATGTTGAGTCACAACTGCCTCTGAGCAGTGGAATGCGGATGCACTCTTCTTTTCTGATGGATTTGGTTCCGGTAAATTGACTTCGACGCGACGTGCCAAACACTTCTAACACAACTTCATGCAATAGATAGTGCTTATGCTCTCCAGGCGCTGTATTACTCACCCATTCCGGAAACGGCTTAAGCCGGCCCCGCTCCCGGGAATTGCACTACTACTAAAGAAAGTACTACTCGCGCTTTCTTGTACTACTTACTTAACTTCTAGTTCTACCACGAAGACCAAGACGAAAGCTAGAAAATGAATCGCGGGCGCGGTCCGCCGCCGGCTAGCGCGGACATGGAGTGGCGGTACATTGATAAGAAGGGCCGTGTGCAGGGGCCTTTTGGCGCGCCCCAGATGCAGGAGTGGTTTCAGTGTGGCTTCCTTCCCAACGATTTGAAGGTGCAGCCCGATCCCTCGTGTCCCTTCGCAGGGATTGCCGACTACTTCCCGAACTGCAGCGAGGACGACGTTTTCCGCGTTCCGCCGAAGATGCCGCGCTCTGTACAACGGGACGACGTCCGCGACGATCAAACGCCCACTCCGAGGGGGGCAGCGGAAGATCCTCGAAGTGTGCAGCTGCAACGTCAGGTACCAAGAGGAGGAGCTCCGCCGGCCCCGTCTCCGCTGTCAAATCACCCTGGTCAGCACGGTCTCCCTGGAGCAGGTGCTGCGCCGTCAGTGCCACACCAGCTACTGCTACTGCAACAGCAGCAGCATCCGGCGGCGCTGATAGTACCCGGAGGACATCGTGCAGGTCCGGGTATGGTCCCCGGAGCTGTGCATCCAATGCAGGCTGCGGCCGCAGCAGCAGGGTTTAAGGGGGGCCCGCCCGTCGCTTTTCCGCCAGGATCGCATCTCCCTGCAGGGCCAGGAGGACATCAGCCAGCTTACAATCCCAAGGGCTACCCCGGACCGCCCACGGAGAGTCCGCTGGGGCCGGTTGGACCGCCAGCATACCCAGAAAAAGGAGCGGTAGTGACCCCGGCGCAACTCCTGTTCAAAGGCAAGATGCACATGAAGGGCCAGCAAATGGCGGCAGCGGTGGCGGCAGGTGCAGGGATGCAGGCACACATCATGATGAAGGGAGCGGCAATGGGCGGCGTTTCTCCAGGTGTTGCGATTCCGGTAGAGGGAATGGCTCCAAACGGTAATCATGGTACTGCCGGCACGCAGTGGGGCGGCGGGTTCTTCCCGGCAGGTGGAGCGCCCGCCCCGATTGGCGGACCGGGAGGTGCACCACCTCCTCCACCGGTGTCACATTCTCCGCACGATCCTCGCCTGGACTCGCGCGCGATGGCTCAGCTGCAGCAGAAGCTGGGGGCACCACCCGGCGGCCCGGCGATGGGGGTAGAAGATGCTCGCGCAGCTGCCGGTGGGAAAAGCGGTCCGGTGGCGCGGGCACCACCAGGCGAGCAGCTGGAGCTGGTCCTGCAGCCGCAGCAGCCCCGTGCCCCTGTTCCGATGGTGAAAGGCATGAATGGCATCGTCGTCCAGCCCAGTGAAATTGTTCCCGGAAGCGGACAGGCCCGCGAGGTCGACCAAGCGACGCCCCGCGAGGAAGAGGAGCACGAGCAAGTAGAGGACAGCGCGCCCGCGCCACCGTCCCTGCCCGCAACCTCCGCCGTGCAGCAGGTGACCCGCAACTTCCGCCCGAAGCAGCGAGTCCAGGACATTTTCTCGAAGGACGACGTTATCTTTGATCCGCGTGACGGCGGGAGCGCGGAAGGGGGAGGGAGGGAAGCCTTCGCGTTTCGGACGAACGACGGAAAAAAATTTAAGTACGGCAACATGACCATTGATCCCGGGAGCGAATCCGAGGACGAAGATGTGCTGTTTGCGGGGGCTCTCTCGAGCTCCGGCTTGAGCGAGGAGGAGGGTGCGGTCGGAGGTGGGACGTCGGAGGAGGATGTACTGACGGGCAACGGTCCAGTGCCGGGGGCGGTCTCTGCTGGTGTACAACCCGGCAATGGGTATCACCTCCCGCAGGCAGCTCCTGTGTCGGGCTGGGAGTCTCGAGACGGACCAACTACAGCGGATCGAGCTGCACGTCCGGCCGTTGAAGAGGCGTACCCGTACCTGGAGCCGCCGACTCCGGCTGGCGGAGCGGCCGGGACCTCCACACAGGACCACTACAGCGGGTACAGTTACAAGCCGCGCACGCCGGCGTTGCTCGTGGACGAGGGCGAAACCCCCGCGGGGAGCGTGACACGGCGCGCCGGCGGCGCCGCGCATGGCGCCGGAGGTGCGGTGTGGAACGATGACGGTTCTTTTGCATACGGGACGATGTGGGAGTATGCCAGTGGAACGAACGGAAAGGTTTTTGGCCCCTTCACATCAACGCAGATGCGGGGGTTCGATTTGCCAGCGAGCATCTCCGTTCGCCGCTGCGGAGATCGCTTCTTCAAGCGCCACAGCGACTGGCCCGAGCTCCTGAGTAGGGCGGTAGGCTCGCCAAGTGGACGTCGGGGAGAGAGACGAGAGACGAACGCGACGAAGTTGGCCGCCGGCGCGGTGATGACCCGGGAGGAGGCGTTGTTCATCCGACATTTCTTCGCCTGCGCAGCAGAGCAGACGGGTAGTTGTCCTACCGCTGGCGGTGCTCCTGGGGCCGCAGGAGGAGCTCCCACCTCGACCGCAACCCCCGCCGGTCCAGGTGGCCGCCCTCCGCTCCCCCCTACGACTGCGGCGTCTTCTCCCCCGCCAGCACCACCGCTACCCGTCAACACGGCTAACTTCGGCGACCCCCAAGGTTATCTTGGTGGTCTCCCCGCCGAGGATTTGGACGGATTTTCGCCGCCTCCGCGCTGCGTCAGCGCCAACAGCAAATCGCCGGTCGGCGGCCGGCACGGCGACGGGCGGCCGCGTTCTGTTTCTCCCGCGCCTGCTGGGAGCTATGTTGGCGCGGCGGACAGACGTGGTGCTGGGGCGCCGCCACTACCACCGCTACCAACGGACTCCGGCTACGTCACCGCGGGCAGCAGCGGCGCGGGCTCCCCCGAGTTTTCATCGGTGATGCAGCCCCCGCTGCCAGACATGCCACCGCTGGCGCCCCTCGCAAAAGACGACTCCGGCGTTTTCCACATCTCGTCCATGACGACGAGCAAGAAGCCGCTCTCAAAAACCGGCAGCGCTATGTCGAACAACTCGAACAACAACGCCCCGTCGGCACCCGCAGCAGGTTCCTCCGCCTTCTCGCCGCCCATTTCGCCACCGCCGCTCTTTCGAGGTTTGAAAGACGGGGGCGGTCTTCAAGTTGTAGAGACTGAAATAGCTTCCGCGGGCGCGGCGGACGAGAACGAGAACCTCACCATCGTCCAGCGCGAGAAGTACGAGAGGCACATGCAGGGGTATTACTCTTCGCTGCTGAAGAATCCGGACATCGGGTTTTTCGCCGGCTGCGTGCGCATCGAGGAGGGGGGGGAGCCCGTGTACTGGGAGGAGCGGTGGATCAACCCGTTGTTGATCCACTTTTCCCAGCGAGAGATACACCCCTTTTTCCATGCGCGCGGGCCGGTGGAGGAGGTGATTCCCGCGATTTGGAGCGAGGAGGTGCAGAGCTCCTTCGGGCTCGGGGCGGGACGGTCGACGAGCATCTTCACGTGGGAGAGCGCCGTGTTCGGCGGAAACGGGCCGGTTCCCTTGCTGCAACGGAATCAGCAGATCCAGTACGACTGGGAGCACGAGAATCGGAACGCGCACTACAATCTCGCGATCACCGATGTGGCCGATGCGCCGGATCCGACCGGGCACAGCACCCAGCTATGGCGGGACCACTTGATAAGAATCAATAGTACTAGGTAAGTACTAGAGTAGTGGGATTAAAATTAATTCTTTGGGCGGGGTCCACCTGTGGGATCACTTTCGTGTGTCTTGGAGAGTAGCGGTCAGCAGTAGGAGCAGAAAGGCGGCCTCTCCCCGCGGGCGGCAAGGCTGGTACTCCTGGACCTTAGATAGAAGTGTAGCTGACAAAAAATCATGATCGCTGCCCTTCGCGCCGGGCGGTTCCGAGCGCCTTAACGCACTTGCCACCCAAGGGCAAGGGGAGGGCGAGGGGGACACATAGCCTACTTAGTAGAAGTACAACTACAACGAACCTTAATACCAGTTGGCTACATCATTATCAGATTCAGAGACTTACCATCTGGCTCCCTCATACGCGCCCGATCTGATCTCCAACCAGGACTCCAAACAGGATGCGCTGCCGAACACCGCGCATTTGTTGTACACGCCGTTCCCCTGCATTCGCGTCTTTCTGTTGAAGAAGGATCGCGAGGGCAGGCACCCGGACGGCGCCTCGGCCAGTGGAACAGGAAGTGCACGAGGTGCCCCCGAAGATCATTTTGTTGGGGAGGAGGAGGACCTCCACGACATATCATCCGTGAAGCTGGTGACAATCGACAACCGCCGGCTGTACGCGCTGCAGCGCGCAGCGCTGAAATACTGGCCGAACCGGTGCATGGTGAAGGTTCTGGTCGCACCGATCGACTCGTTGAGCGAGAAGCGTCTGAAGAAAGAGGAGGCGAAGTTCACGCACGGAGCGGACAAAAAACAGTACGACGGAGGGCGCTGGGCGAACGTCTCCTCTGGACGGACGATGGTGAACGTCTCCTCCGCAGGAGGGGGAGGGGCGGCGAGCGGCGGAGAGACCTCTTTTTTTAGCGGCGGGGAGACGTCTGCAGCGGAGCAGGGCGCGAATACTTCTGCCCCGGCCGGCACTAGTGCCGTCGGCACCCAAGGAGCTCAGCAGGGATCGACCACCAATGCCAATCCCAACCAGCAAACTCAAACCACCATCACTTCGTGGGAGACTTTCGACTGGATTCTGGAGGTGAAGAAGAAGGAATCCGTGCAGTTTTTTCGTAATCTAGTCTTCCCCGACGTGGCGAATCGGGAACTAACGACCGACCAGAGGGCGTTCTCGCTGCAGCCGTTTCTCGCAATTGCTTTGTTCAAGCACTTTGAGCAGTGCGTGCTGGGCTTCACCCAGAACAAGCTTCTGTACCGATTGAACAAGGATCGGGCGAGCGTGGTGGAGTTCCTCGAGTACAACAACGTTCTCACAAAAGACGGCCTCGCCATCACGGCAGCTGCGAATGCGAACCTGGCGACGTCGGGAGCAGGGGATCATGGAGGTGCTGGAGCTGCTCGGGCTGGGGATCAGCAAGGGGTCGCTGGTGGTCCCGCGACCAGCGCGGGCACGCCGGCAAACCCGTCGAAATACAAGTCCTTCGGACAGGCGTTCGCGGGGTTGAGCGATTACTACTACGAGAACTGGGAGTCAAGGTTCGAGTACGAAACCTGCTCTGCGCGATTGCAGCAAGTGAAGGCGCCAGCACCTGGGAAAGGAACAAAGGTAGCTATAGCTCCTTTGTACAATGCAAATGCTCGTGGTGCTGCTGTCGGTAAGTAGGGCAAGTTGGTAGAAGCAAGTAGTAGAAGCTAGATTCAATAGAAATGCCGCATGATCCACCGCCATCGAAGGAGCGCTCCCGGGAACAATTATCGCGAAATGAAGTAGTAGTAGTAAGTCAGTGTCGAATTAAAGAAATCAGAATTCGAGTTAGAGGCCCCTACACCTCGTCCTCCATTTTACGACAGAACCGCGACCCCTCCCGCCTTCTCGACTTCTTTGGCGAGAGATGGCTCGAGCGGCGGCACCACCACATTCATCACTACTCCGGCTCCGACGTGAACGCGTGGAAGATCTATGACCGGACCAGCTGGTAAGTGGCCATAGCTGGTAAGTACTTCGTGATGGGTCCCGACTTGGGTGG
>RXOD01005097.1:0-15938 GCA_005223375.1 Amoebophrya sp. AT5.2 | reverse complement strand
CGCGCTTCCGTAGTAGAAGATGTAGCCGCAGCGGCCGCGGCGGAGGTACCGCGGCGGACGATGAAGAACTCTTCCAATCGATCGCGCAAGACCGCCTTCTTCCCCTGCGGATTCAGGCCGTACTTCCTACAAAGCTCCCGCAGCTTAGGGACCTTCAGGCTCATGATGATGCCGCTCTTCCGCTCGTAGGGGATCGCAACATCGTCCAGCAACGCGAGATCCACCGCAGAAGTAGAAGTTGTTGCCGTACTAGCGGACCCGGCCGTCGCGCCCCGTCTGCTGGTTGCGCGCGACACTGCCTTCGCCTTGGCCGCGACTCCAGCTTTGCCCTTGCCCGTAGCCTTGACTTTCGCGCCAGCTTTGCGCTCAGCCTTGGCATTCATTTTCGGCGCAGCTTTGGTCTTCGCTTTGGTTTTGATCTTCGGCTCAGCTTTGACTTTGGCTTTGGCCTTGACCTTCGCGCCAACTTTTTCCTTCGCTTTGGCCTTGATCTTCGCCTCAGCTTCAACTTTGGCTTTGACTTCAGCGCTAGCCACCGCCTGCTTCCCCTGGGCCTTGACCTTGGCCTTAGGGGTAGGGGCGGCACTAGTGATCCCGATCAAGGGCGAGGATTGTTCTTGACGAGCAGCAATCGTTCCCGAGACGCGTCTTCCAGCACCCCCGCCGGCGGCTCCTCGAGCAGAAGTGGCAGTTTTTTTATCTCTTCCCAGGACGAGCACGAGGACATCGCGACGCAGCACCTCACTGAAGATGGACGTGCGGACGAGAAGTGCGCCGACCAGCAGCAGAACGCGAGAAGGGCACTTCAACATGATGCCGACTCGGTGGGTGCGATTGGGTGGGGCCGACACAGTGAAATTGTAATTATTCACGACCGAAATGGTCTTTGGAAAAGTGAAAGGTAGGGTCCGTCGTATTGGTTTCGTGCGCCAAAGAACAGACCGCCCTTATTCAGCCGCGAAAGAAAATCGCTTCTTCGCGCGTTTGAGGTAGATAGTTAGTTTGAGTACAAGAAAGTACATTAGTGTTAGGCAAGTACACCAAAAGCCGTTTCAGCTTGACAGATGGCCACGCTTTACGTTTTCCTGGAAAAGAAACGAAAAGTTCATGTTGGTATAGATGGAAAATAATAACAATTTCGGCGAGCGTGAATGCAGGACAGAAACGGAACTGGTGGCGCGACCATTCTCGTCCCTGACGGATGATCTGGTCTTTTCAACATTTGCTCGCGACAGCGAGAACGTCGACGTTGTGACAAGTACTGACATTAGAAGCGAGTCGGGTCCTCGTCCTCAACATGCATTCAAACGCATTATCTCCATTGCAAAGATCGAATATATTTCATCACGACCCTTGAATTAATATTTGATGTTCAGTTCTTCGAAGTATAAGTAGATCTGATCTTCGAATCGTGGAGGTCGAGGCTGGCGGGGAACACATATTGAGCACATCTCGGCTCTTCGGCAGGCACAGGCTCGGTTCTTGCGACCCGGGCCTATTGCTGGCTGCAAAACAATCTGTCCAGCGAGCAACATCAACAACCCGACTCCATGTGAAGTCTAACGAAGGAGCACGTTAGAGGGCTCTCGTCCTTCCAATAATGCCTTGCTAGTATAATTGCTGTAGCACGCGGCCTCTTGTTTCTGGTTCAATACTTCCTCCTGTCACAGAGTTGCAACAAGCGGTCCCAGACAGCATCACAGTAACTATGGGCACGGATCCAGCTTCAGCTGCCGCGTGGGTCAGTAAATAAAAAGCTGGAAATCCGTGTCCTGTAGCGCTAAAAGTTTCTCCGCGATCACGTGTCCGTCGGCGTCTCTGATTTCTTCCAGGTCTTCCTCACACAGCATACCGTACTCAACTACTTCCGCAGGGGTGAACTCGGTCGCAATGACAAAACGAAAGGCGGCGATCTGCAAGCCTTCGTCTACGCCTCCAGGGCGGGTGATCACGCGATGAAACTTTTGTTGTTGCTGCAAATACTGTCGGAGTGCAAGTTATCGAACGCGGTCCGGCAACAGATGATTGCTTATCTCGGAATCCGGGACGGGGCGCCGAAATATCCAAACCTTGATATCGCGGTCAATGAGGATCGGCGGGTCCTCCTCGAAGCAGCGGCGAGGATATTCCTCGAACAGCATGTATTCGCCGAAAGTCGGGTCTGACTTGACCCCTTGAAAAACTCCGTGTTGGGGTTCACCGCGGGAAAATCTAAAGGCTGGAAAGGCGTTCCCGTCGATTCCATCCCCCCACAAAGCAAACGATAGGACATCGAGATCGATTCGCCGACACCCGACCACAGCTGCCGCACTTCTTTCCTCATCTGCCTCACATCCGGCCGCCGCATCATGCACTCCTAGCGCAATGTTGGCATCGCGATCTTCGTGTTGCCGCCGCAAAAGCATTTCACCAGGCACGAAAATCCACACAGAATAGTTCGTGCCCGCGGGAACGATTACACTTCCTAGTGGGCCGGCTTCGATGCGGATATCCTCCTGTAGACAGGAGGACATATGGCTTCTGCGACTCGCGTTTGCTATCGTTTAGAGGACCAAATCTGCGTACTTCGAAAGTGCGTAAAAAATTTTTGGGCGCATGCTGCGCTGACCTTTCGAGCCCTTCTAGCGCGCAAGCTCTTTCGCCATGTATTTTGTTGGAAACTTCCGCAAGCTTGGCAAGCCTCCGTGCTGTTATTCGCTTACTTGGTTGTTACTCTTGTTCGCCTTCGTCGCCGCTCCTGGGCTGCCATTCCTTTTGCTTGGTATTTTGGTAAGGAAAAGGAATAGAGCAGCGAGGATGAGCAGCACGGAGGCGCAGGGCTCACAAAATGGCGCCACATGATCGGGAATCGGCTTCGCGGAGGGGGTGTCGGATCCCGTTCAGAGATGCCTCCCATTTTTCGCGTTTTTTCTCGCTATTCCCGGGCGGTAGATGCCTACCGGTTATGTCTCCACTTTTCATTGGGTTCACGGGTTGGACGGAGGGCGTCAGGCGTCCGCTTCTTTCTTCCGATCTGCAACAGGTACAACAGCCATTGAATCCGTGCTGCTGGAGCAATGCGCTCTACTCCTTTCTCCTTACGTTTACTCGCTTACTTTGGGGCTGGCTATTGTCCTACTTTGGCTGTTTCATCGGCATCGTTTTCATCATCATCAGCGTCGCCACCTGCACCTGGTGGCTTTTGGATGCCTAGGCTGTTTGCTTTGGTTTATCATTGATTGGCCCCGCATCCTGGTTGCGTTCGCGCGATCCATCGTAGCAGCGCCCAAAAATTTTTTACGCACTTTCGAATGACGCAGATTTGGTCCTCTAAATCGTCATGATCAGAATATATGGATCTGAGATATTTTCTGACGATTTGAAATTCCAAATGAAATTAATCGGGTTCGTCGTGGGGTTCGTCGTCGTGGGTCGTAATCCGTAAGGGGCCGGATCCGTCGACGGGAGCTGCTAATCGTCTAAATCAGGGAGCACCAAAAAAACCAGTACTGGCGTCCATTTCCTTTCTCTATGTTGCCCTGCCGTTGGAGCAGGGCTAATCACTCCAAAAAATTGCAGCTAAGGTTAAGAATATAGAGTCGCCCCCCGGTCCCCGGTCCCCGACCTCGTCCCCCGGTCCCCGACCGCAACCCCCGGTCCCCGACCTCGACTTTCTGAAAGATTTGAATTCAGCGTCTTGCTTTTGTCGAACACTGAGAGAGTCTTAGCTGCCGATGAACTTCACTTATTTTTTGTTTTCTTCCGCTAGTTTATGCACCAGCAGAAGGTTTCCGTTTCGTCTTTGTAATGCAGTAGGTACTAATATTTTAATACGAAAACCACTCGCAGCACCACCCTCATGGAGAAGTAAAAAATAGAAGTTGCCAACGCCACAGTTTCGCGCAGCACTACTAACTGTTTTCTCACGCATGGTCAACAGCACGGCTGCACCCGAACAGGATGATTTAGAAGTACAGGTGATGTTGATTTTAGTTTTCTGGTACGAATCCCTCGTATTCCGCGCTGCGCGGGGGGCACCATCCCCGGCCCTTGAATTTTTCGAAGCCTTTCGGGTATCGTTTGTACACTCCGTAGTCTCTGTCGTGCGTGTAGCTGAGGCAGATTTCGCTCGGCGGCCCCATTTCTTTCACGAAGCGCTGCTCTTTGTACTCATCACTGTCCCGGTACACTCTTGATCGGTTCCAGATGATTAGGTTCATCCGCTCCCCTTTTTCGATGTCCACCGCGCCGTGCCGCTGGCGGCCCAAGTGGATCAAACAGTGCCCCTTCACCTGGTCGTACACGTAGTTTTCCTTGCGGTGGTCCGCGTGCCCCATCTTGCCGCAGAATGCCACCTGCGAGCCGGTGAAGTCGATCCCCAGGCAGATGTTGCAGGTGACGTCGCTGTCGTCGGTGTGCATGTCCAGCCCCAGGTCCTTTCCGGGCGCGTACTGCACGATGAAGCTGTGGTGCCCGTCCCAGCTGCTTCCAACCCCCCCAAACTTCTTCTCGGCGAGGTTTGTTTTCTGCATCAGCCGCTGGATGGCGCTCATCATGCCCTCCATGCCGATGTAGTTCAGGATCACGCCGTACCGGTTCATGGAGTTGGGCCGCTGCACCTCGATCTTGCTGTCGTAGATGCTCCGGATCTCTTTCACCAGCATGTCGCAGAACTCGGGCTTGAACAGCGGAAAGCTGTAGATGTCCGGCCGATGCTCTATCAAGAATGGCGGCTCGGAGTCACCTGGCTTTCGATTCGTCTGGTCCCAGAACGCCTTTTTGCTGCACGTGCTCATGCTGTAGCCCGCGTTGCGCCACCGCAGAAATCTCTCGTCCAGCCACGCGTCCGGGATGTCGTCGCCGGCGCGCAGCGAGAAGAACTCGGGGCACTTCTGAAAGGGGACGTACTTTTGCAGGTTTTTCTTGGAGCTTTCGTGCTCGGGGTACGCGTCCATCAACGAAAAAAACTGCTGGTCCTGCCCGCAGCCGTCCTCGCAGAAGCTAATGACGGCGTCCAGCATCGCGGGCAGCGTGAAAACCCGCGCCGAGCTCCCGGCCCCTGTGGCCGCCACCGCACTCAGCAACCCGGGAGGGGGCTCCGTTTTGACTGACTGGTAGTACAGCATGGGCATCTGCTGGCCCTCGTTCTGTAGGAAGGGGTGGTGGATGGTGCTCCGAAACCCTACGCACGGCGGCAGCTCGGGGTACGTGGAGTTGAAGCGGAAATCCAGCACAAACCTGTCGCCGGCAAACGGGGAGGGCTTCTTCCGGAGCAGCTTTTTGGGCGGCGCGCCGGTCAAGCGGTTGCCGATCGCCTCGAACAAGGAGCCGCTGCCGCCCTTGGAGGCCTTCTGATGGTCGGAGGTCACCTCCGTGCAGGCATCGTCCACGTCCGTGGGAAGATCGGCCGCAGAAGATGACCTCCCGCCCTGCTCGCCGCCGGGTATGGTCACGTAGAAGCTGACCAGCCACGGCCCCTTGTCGTCGGGCGAGCCGCCGGCCTGGCTGCTCGGAACCAAGTTCTTGTGGATCCGCTTACTGGGCGCGACTGGCGGCGACTCCACCAGCCGGTAGCTGCAAGCCTTCAGATCGTCCACCTGGGCGTAACGCGGCGACTTCACGCCCTCGTTCTTCGCCGCCAGCTCCGCGAGCTCCCGTGTGATGGTCTGGAGCGCTCTCTGAGGGTCGCTGTCCTCGTCGTCGGCATCGGGTAGATCGGGGATCCGGAGCGGCCGAAGCCACTGGGGAGAATCCGACATCTCCGCGCCGCAGTTGCCACACTGACACGCCATTTTCGTTAGTTTGGTATCGAGGGTAGTAGTTGCAGTGTCGGGCGGATGGGGTGAGTGATGAGTCGGAGTCGCAAGTGGTTCGGTCGCAGGTGAAGCAGTCGGGTCACAAGTGTTTGATTTTTTGGGAGAAGTTGGTGAAAGGATGTTAATACCAGTAGAGGTGGTTGTCGTGTGAATCGGTCGAGTTTGATTGTCAGAGGCTTGCGATAGCAACGTCGTGTGCTTTTTCCTTGTGTTATGGTCCTCGAGATAGACCAGTTTCTTGTCGAGGAGACGTAGAGGAGCAGAGGAAAGTAATCGGGTACGAAGCCACACTAGGTCGACACCTCTTCGTCCTTTACAAAACATCCGCCAGGCTTGTACGCTTTCAAAGTGTCGACGCCATCCGCGACAGGACACGATCTCACTGCACACCTGCGCCGAGGTACAGATATAGATACAATCGCTTCGCGGGGGGCCCGGAATAATTTGAAGATTTTTCGTGACAATAAGTCAGAGCAAATACTGGTGATGATCTAAACCGCCCTACATTACACTTGCTTTGTCGCACCCAGCAACTGCCAGCAGATCTGATTTTTTTGAGAGGCCTTCCTTGTCATAAAGAAGCAAACTCTCGTCGCGTGCAAAAGAGGCAGATGAAGTCATCAGACCGATCGCCAAAACTGATCCGGTATCTACAACTGCGCGAACACTTGGCTTTTCGTGCCAGCTGTGGACACGGTAGTTACTCCAGCATCTACTGTACTTGATTTCGTCGGGCGGTGTCGCCCGCGAGTTTTTTGTGTTCTTGCTTCACACGATGACAGCGCTGCTACAAGTTGCCGTTGCGCCACATTCATTGTAACAAATTAATGTGGTTCCATCGTCTTCTTCCGTTCGTCGATCCGTTCCACTTCCACCTCCCATCTTCAGAGCAGATCAATCTTCTTGCTCGAGAAGTTTTATGATTTCTTCGTTGCCTAGTTCTTTGGCGACGTCCACTGGCAGGTGTCCCGCGTTGTTTTTTATGGCCTTCGATTTCTCGCCCCCGTTCTCGAGCAGCAGCCAGGCGGAGTCGTGCGCCCCCGCACGGACTGCCACGTGCAAGGCGGTATCTCCCGCTCCGTTTTGTACGTCGCGTTCGCTGCCGCCCCACAACAGCATCGACGTTACCAACCGCTTGTTCGAGAGGCAGCTGTGGTGCAGAGCCGTATTCCCGTCCACGTCAATCAGCTGCAAATCCGCCCCACACTCCGCCTGGTGGGAAAGATAACTCAGAGATAACAAGTACTCAAAAACCTACCCGATGGTGGTGAAAAGGCGACGTCCATAACATATCGATCACGACCATAACAAAAAGAAATCATGTACTAGCTGCCGAAAAAATAAATGGATCCTCGCTACGACCATCGCTATAGTATGATGTCGTCATTTTTTCAAATACCAGTACCACAAATCGTACCAGTATGGACCCGACTGTGGCTTCTCCGCACTTGGCGGCGATCATGATGGGCGTCTGTTTTGCATCATTCACCGCGTTGAGGAGCTCCTCGTCCTCATCCAGCATCGACTGGACTCTTCCGAGGTCGCCAGCCGCCACAGCGTCATGGATCGACGAAGTGGATGCACTTGGAGAACCCTCACTCGCCATCTTGCTCTTGAGGAGAGTGACACTGGCTTCGATTACGTTCCGGTTCCGTCGATCTTCTTCGGAATTATCAGACTACGCGTAAAATTAAATGTTCTTCAATGAAAAAGTATGTGTTTTGCTTGCGACATTGGTAGTGAGGAAGTATGGATATCGCCGTTTTTCACGCGACGGGGTGGAAAAGCTGTTGTGTTAAACACGATCCTGTCAACATAGATCGAGCCCGGATAAATGGAGACTTTATATGAGGCACGCAGACATCCATGACGATCTCAATGCGGACTTCACGGACCGAAAAGAGCAGATCGACGCAAAAAAAAAAGGCGGGCGAACACGAGAGCTTCTTCAGTCATTACTCAACAAACTGTGAATGATGCATTTCTCTACTTCGTGTCGTTAGTTGTGTATGCAGCGTCGATAGGCGGCTCTCAATCTGTGTAGGCTTTCGGGACCAATAGCAAAAATACAGCAAGTGTAGTCGTCGTTGATTCCGGGCGTAGACGCTGGTGCTGGCTCACTTCCCGGATAGGCACCAGCGCCAGCAGTAGCCCTAGGTGAGGTACAGCAGTCTCTTTTTGCTTCCGCTCTCCCGCATAAGTGCGCTCTTCACCTGCATCCTGTCCCTAATCTTCTTCAACACCGACTCACCCACCCAGCCAAAGTGGTCGTTTACGTCCAGGGTGCTGCCTTCGCGTTCTTTCAGCCTTTCGCCCACGATGTTCTGGATCGTTTCGTCCTCAAGATCGCACAGTTGGTACAGCTGCGACCGGTTTTGCGGCGGCACCCTGAAATGCACGTGGTTTTGCATCATCTGTATCGTGGCCGAAGCTGCGGTCGTCGTCGTGGCCTTGTTCCCGACCCCGAGTGAAGATCCTGTTCCTGTGGGTGAATCCCCCGCTGCTGTTGAAGATGTCACACCCCCACCTCCGCTGCGCGCCTGCGGTCCCTTCAGGAGTTCGTCGCGGAAGTCGATGACTTGGTACCTGCCGTTCTCGGGCGCCTTCCGCGGGTCGAACCCCAGCCGGCAATGCGAGCCCCGGAACGGCCCGTTCTCCCAGATGTAGCTCACCGCCTGCAGCGCCCGCTGCAGCCACCAAGTGACGTGCAGCTCCTCGTCCTCGACCTCGGCCAGAAGCGCCGACCGAATCCAGATCGGCCGCTTTTCAAACAGCACTTGTAGTCGCTCCAGCAGCTCTCGCTCCTTGACCGCGCCGGTGACCTCCACCCGCTGCAAATAGTTTTCCACCGTCGCGCCCTCCGGCGCTTTTTGCGGTATTCTGTCCCACGCCGCGTCGCACTTCAGAAGCTGCAAGGGGATCCAGCTCCGCGTCACCGTCCCGTCGGGATGGGTGCCGGGGGCAGTCGTGGTGTGGGGGTTCTCCTCAAAGTTGTAGTCCAGCGGCGTCGTCGTTTTCGTGAACACCGGTGGGGGCAGGTACAGCGGCTCGAACGTGGTCGTCGCCGCATCTGCTTTATTTCCACTCGCGCTCCTCGAAGATGACGAGGCGCTCGAAGGTGCTGTTGATTGGGTTGCGCATCCGATTTTCCCGAGCTCCGCCTCAAGACTTTCCCCGCTCACTACCGCCGCGCCGTGCTTCAGACTCGCCGGCGCCGCGTACTGGAAATCCGCCAACGTGTCGAAGTCGAACCTGTAGCGGCAGTGCGCCACGAACCGCAGCTGGTTCGTCTTTTTGTTGCGCGCGAGCAGGACGCTGTTGGTCGGCTTCTTCGTCGCGGGCCCGATCGGCGCCACGAAGCGGTTCTTGTCGGCCAGGTTGCAGTACAGGTTGGCCGTGCCGTTCACGCTGGGCTCCGCGATCGCGCTGTGGATGCGAGCACTTCCGCCGAGCAATTCCACGGCCTTACTCGGGTTGTTCACGCAGCCGGGAAACGCGATCACCGACCCACACGGAGACTCGGAGCTGAAGGAAGGCGTTTTGCCTGATGCGGAGGATTGTTGAGAGGAAGAAACCACGCAGGGAACAGGCGCGGTACTCCAGCGGCGCTGGTCGCCGGGACCGCTGGTGTCGCCGCCGGTGGTCGCAGACGTCATTATGATGGTAGTAAATAGGAACTACTTCATCGGGAATCAATACTTGCGTGCATGAAGGTGGAGTGTACGATCTTGTATGTGTATCCACAGCTGCATACAAAATTGAAAAGGAGGAACTCCGTTACGGGAACAGGAGCACACGACCGACTAGAGTCAGCACGAGGCACCATTGCGGAGGCACACACGAAGATTGCACCAGGAAGTGGAACCCATCTTCCACATGATCAGCATAGAAATTATAAATAAGTATCTCGCTCGATCTGTCTGCGTCACCTTGTTCGAGAGCACGTGCATGATCAGATGATTGACGGTGATGTGCTGAACATATTTTAGACATTTGCTCCTGCTCGCGGAAGAACGATCGTCGTGTCTGATCGTAGGGCATGGAGCTCGCCTGTGGTGATGTTGTCGTCTTCGGCTTCTTACGGCATGCGCTACAGATGTCAAACGGCATCTTCGCTTTTTCGGTCGAAATAACTGTTTAGTGCGCCGGCGCGGTCAGCTCTTCTACGATCGAAATTTGGGTCGGTCGCGTAGTTCCATCCCACTCTATTGCTGTAACAGCGGCTGCCCCGAAGTCGCGTCGTCTGTTGTTTTGTCTAGATCCGCCCCAAGCTTCGGTTGCTGCCGCGATCATGATTCTCTGGGCCGCTGCATCTATTTGAAGGCTAATGCGCTCCGCAGCAGCAGCACCCGCGCCGACGTTTGGATTCCACGCTTTTTGGCTGGGCTGGCTCAAGTGAAGGCGCTGCCGTGGTTTTCCTTTCGTTTCCAAGCCCGA
Organism: Amoebophrya sp. AT5.2; assembly: GCA_005223375.1. Lineage (NCBI taxonomy): Eukaryota > Dinophyceae > Syndiniales > Amoebophryaceae > Amoebophrya > Amoebophrya sp. AT5.2. The sequence goes on along the minus strand of RXOD01005097.1, from coordinate 5,706 downwards.
ATAGATTGATAAAGTGTCCTTAGTAGTCTTCCTCGTCGTCGTCGAACATATCGGCGCATTCTTCGCAGCTGCTGCATCCCCGTTGGCCGGCATTTTTCGCACCCATCACCACCACATCGAAAGCCCCTGATTCCAGAAACTTCTCGCACCGAAAGCAGTACCACACCTTTGCCTCACCAGCGGCGCCTCCCTCTCCCTCGCCACCCGTTGCACCAGCCTCGATCGGGCATCTAAACTTTATTCGACATGGCTTTTTTTCGTTTCGGAACACCTTTGTCACCGCCGCAATGATCGCTTTCTTGTCCGGGCGCACAGCGGTCCCTTCCACCTCACATATGACGTAGCCGACGCGGACCCCCATCTCTCCACCCGCCCCTCCGGCTGATATGACGACGTTGCGCTCGATGTCGAAGCCCAGTTTGCCGATGGGAAAAGTAATCACCTGCCTGATCTCCACGCCATCCACCTCGTCGTACTCGGCATCCAAGTCGACCTCGCCGCGGCCCTCCCGCCTTTTCCCCCGTTCCTTTTCCTTTTCCGCCTGCTGCCGCTGGTTCTTCTCCTGCTGATTCTGCTTCTCCGATTCGTGGCGCAGCTTCGCCGCGTCAATCAGCTGCTGCGTGGCGTCGTAGCCCGTGCCCGGCTTCGAGCTCCCGCCGCGGCACTCGCAATGGATAGGACCCCGACTCGTGGCGCCGCAGACGGTGCAGAGAAGCCGGTCGTCGCCGATCTGCTTCTTCATGGTGGAGGTGAGACCCATGGCGAGCAACTCGGCCTTGCGGTCGCGCGTCGCGGCCATCTCGGCCTTCTGGTCCTTCTTCTTCGACTGCGCGTCGGCGGCGCGAGACATTTTCTTGGAATTATTGTGTCAACGGTGTACCGCTATTATTTATTAATATGAAACAGCAGAAGCTGGCGCGGCGTGAACAGGCTGATATCGGGTTCGGGGTATGGGTAGTTTTTTGCGAAAGTAATAACGTTCTGTTCTAGTGCGAAAAGAGAGCGACTAATAAAATGCTTTTCCAAAACAGAGCTCCACACTATCCGTACGTCCGCCCATCTGCCACCTGTAGGTTTTACAACGCATGAGTTCGTGTCCGGACGAGCAACAGCAACAGCAAGGACAAAGAGATACGGATCGCTAAAAGTAAAGGCGGGACCGCGAAAAGTAAAGGCGGGAAGTTCGAACTAGGTCCTATCGTCCTCCGATAATCAGGTAAATGTAGGCGACGCCAGCATCGGTTGATCACTACGTCATTCTTTTCTTAAATCTAAGGCATTGACAAGAACATCGCGGTGAGGGGAACGGGGAGGCAATTTTGCGGCGAGCGACGGCGCTGCCTTGTGCCTGGGCTTCGGAGAAAGCGCGTTTCTTAGTGGAAAGTTGAAAAGTTGAATACTAAGCCTGAGCGTGAGCCTACGTGGCTAAACTAGGGGCTCGATTTCTTTGAGACCCCAGCAGCGCTCAGCATTAGCGTCACGACCAGCAGTACGACCACCGCCACCACTTTTTCCTTTTCCTCCAAACGGATACAAGTTATACTTCGTTTTTCCTTCTTGCTTTCTGTCTCTTCTCCATGTAGTAGTGCTCCAGAACGAAATCCATGCGCCTGCGAATCGCAACCCGAAGCGCCGTCGCCACGTCAGGGTGTGCATTGAGACCTATTGTTGCCTGCAGTCTGGTATATTGACCGGAAGCGCCGACCTTTGCAATCTTGAGGCGATGCACAGGCTCACTTCGGCGCTGACTCCGGTTATGGTACACTTCGAAGAATATGCCGCGAGGTAATTCATGCCGGGCGCCGGTCTTGGTACACCGAAGAAATCTGCGCTGGCCGCCGTATCGATTGCGATTGGTGCCTATGTACACGACGCGATGCGGGAGATGCAGAAGCCTCGACACCAGTGACGGGCTGCCATCACGCCAGGACAGTGTGTATCGATAGTGCGAAGGTCTCGACCTCTTCCTCCTCGGGCCTGCTCGGTCGGAAACCGATGACACCATTGCGCTGAACCACTTGCTTGACCCGTCGACGAGTGGCCACTTGACGCGCAGAATTGTTCCGGGTGGATACTCGACGCGCGGGTCCGCCGCAGCCTCTATTTGCTTCTCGTCGACCTTCCAAACCGGAACCGCCATGCTTCTTGCCCACTTGCTCAATCTTTCGGTTGCAACACCAACTACGAGTGATGCCGCGACTTGAGGCAATGCTAATGGACATCCAAATCGAGCTACCAAGTCATAGCTGTGTACAGCCTGCTCCTGTCGTCGATGGAAAGAACCGCACCAAAAACGTAGCTAGGGGAGGCAGCTTGAGCCCAAATGGCTACGGTAATGAAACTCATTGTTGGACCCTGACGCAACTGCTAAGTCACGATCTGTCAGCTGTGCTAGTTTTGATTCCAATCGACAAAAAATTCGACGAGTCACAGTCAGCCCTTCTTCGTGCTAGCGCTAACCGCGGCACCAAGCTATTCATGCTGAGGACTCATTGCCTTTTCGTTTTCCGTTTCTCCCGAGAAGTATGGCGTTATCATCCCATGCCTCGTTCTGCATCATACAAGGCCTCTTCTTGCGATTGTTATGGTTTTCTTCCCGTTTCAAGAAATATATTAGCGTTAAGAAATATAGATGATGAAGCGTTTTCAAGCTTATTTTTATTGTTCGGCTTGTTCGGTCTAAAGTTCGTATTCGTAATCCATCCATCTGTTGATTTGAAAAAAAACAATAAAGGATCAGTGGGTCATAGAAAACATAAGCAACTGTTCTTCTTCTTCTTTTCATAAAATAGGGAGATCTTTGTTCTGCGATTTTTCGATCCGTGCGCCTCATCTTCAAAATCAAATAAAGTTCTCGACGATTCGGCATCGTTGAACGAAGGTTGAAAAATAGCCAAGGCACTGGCACTGACACTGTCTCCCTTTGTTACCATTTTGCATGGCGATCGCGTATCTTGATCTTCTTCTTCAACATTATAGTACTATACCTCTTATCTCTACTCACCGCAAGAGGCCGCCATCATCTCACGATTCCGCGCCGTACTTGCGCGGATTCTCGGGGCAATTCGTGAGGTGTTCCAGCCATATCGGTTCGTCCCCCTCGCTAACTTGTTCGAGGCACAGCGGGCACGCCCCCGGCGGCGGCAGCACGGGCGGTGTGCCGTCCGGAGTCTGTAGAAGTTCAATGCACTGTTATTATTCTTGTTGACGTTCTCGTTCATGATGTGAACTCTCCGATTAACTTCAATCCACATTTGAACAAACGAAAAGAACATCAACATCAAAAACAGAGATATAAAGCGGAAATCAACCTGTTCGTAGATGATGCTCATGGGGAACTGTTCGCACTCTTCGAGGTAGTGCGAGCGCAGCCCCGAGATCTCGATGATTTGTGTACAGAACTTGCACTCCATCAAAAGCGGGCAGTCCCTCCAGTAGTGTAAATCCAGCCCTTCCGCGGTGAATTTCGGGTCCTTCAGCCTGCAGAACTGGCATTGGAAGGCCTCGATGTTGTCTTTTGCTTCACCGCCGTCGCTCCCTCCGGCGCCCGTGGCTTCCCCTGGCCCGGCTGCTGCTTGTGATGTTGCGCCGGCTTGCTTGTTCGCGCCACCTGGGGGAGGAGCGACATCGGAGCACAGTATTGGATCGGTCAAGGTCGATTGATCTGCTTCTGCGTGCTGGCCCTCTACATGCTGTTCGCTGTTTACTACCACCACCTCACCACCATCTGTTGTTACCCCCTCTTGTCCGGCTCCGGGTCCGCTCGAGGTCGGTGCGACGGGAGCCTCCTTCGTAGTCACTTTGCTGCTCGGAGACACCGCGCCGCCGATTTCGATCGTGGCGTCGGAGATGGTTTGGTCACGAGCGGCCGACGCCGCACTACCGCCTTTCGCTCCGCCCCCGCTTTTCGCCGCGCCGCCGGGACCCGACGGCTTTTCCTTGCTCGTGCGGTTGTTTGACGCGGTGCCGCCCGCGCTCATTCCGCCTTGCCCACTCACCCGTCCGTCCGCCGCCGCACCCCCGCTCGCGGAGGAAGCCCCCTTGCCCTTCAGTCCTTCCAGGTGCTGTCGCTCTACCAGGAAGTCTTCGCCGCCGACCCGGTGCAGCTCTGTCTCGAACACCTCCCGTTGCGCCGGCCTTAAATTCGTCAGGTAGGGCTCGACGAAGGCAAAGTCCGTTTTGCCGTAGATGACGCCGACGAGCTCGACGATGGCCTGGCGCACCTCATGGTTTGGGTTCGTGTACCATCCGAAAACAATCTGCAGCAGCTGCTGGTACAGGGCGTCGTGGAGCTCGGAACCGCCCTCCTGCATCAGAATGCTCAGCAGCTTGATGCGGTTGCAATACACCTTCTGGGGGAACACCTGAACAGCGGGAGAGTTGTGCATGAATCTAGTGTTGATCATGAAAAGACCAAGAAAGACGTCGACGTCCTCCCACCAAAGAGGAAGAACGGGCTAGCTGCTAAGTAAATTGTTGGCGTCGTGATAACTACTACGTGGCCGCGCAAATAAAGCAGTACCTTTTTCGACTTGCTCACTATTGGCTTCATGAGGAACTGGGAGATGAAGTGGCAATTCACGTTCGGACACAGCGCGAACGAAAGGATGGTATCGCCCGCGGCCTGCGCGCACCGGGGGTTGGTGTCTCCGAGCCGCTCCACCAACATCGGCACATACCCATCGAGCTGTGGCTGCAGGTCGGCCTGTGGCAAAGTTTTTTAGTTTTGTTGTATTATTAAGCATCAGCGACTGCTTTCGATGATTGATGAATTCAGCGGCAGAATTACTTCTACGAGCCCATCTTCGACATCTTCATCAATCGAGCTGTCTGCCTACCTTCTTGAGGCGAAAGCCTTCTTCTTCTCCCGCCAGCGCAACTTTTGTGCACACGGTTTGCGCCAAGTTCATGCTGAGAAGGAAGATCTGCACGTTTTTCTCCGCCGACGTGCGTTTCAGCAGCGCCACCAGCCCGCCGAAGAAGTCCCGGATCGCGGCAAGGTCCTCGCCGAGCAAAAGATCGTCGTGGTCGCCGTTTGCCAGCTCCTCATTCAGCCTCGTGAGCCCATGCTCGCGCAGCACCCGTTGCTTTGAATACAGACAACACACGAGGTGCTCGTCGTGCAGCGCACTCAGGAGCGGCTGCACCTCTTTTGCGAACGACGCAGACACAGGCTCGGGTTCGGGAAGCTCCTGCTGCGACTGGCCATCCGCGGCGCCTTCCTCTGGATGTGGCCCGCCGCCGAACGCGTCTGGGGCTCCTCCGCCGCCAACATTTTGATGCCCACCTCCCACATCCGGCGCGTTGAACAGATGCATCCCCTTGATCGAATTTGGATCGGAGTCGGGACCGATGCCCGCCATGTTGGCCGAGCCCGGATAGGATTTTTTGCCCGCATTGTACGCTGCGGACGGAGCCGACGGAGAACTGTTGCTTCCGCGCGGCGTCCTCTGCGCATTTCCGCCGCCCATCGCCAACGCGCCGCCGTCGCCGCCGCCGCGCGTCCGGTTGTACGGCGGCGCGCCACTACTGCCACCTGCCCCCCCGGGGATTGCGTACGCGCCTGCGCCGCCGCCAACCGCGACTTCCTCGTTGTTCGCCGGCAGCGCGCGCCCCGGAATGCCGCTGTGCTTGTTTACGACGTGATCTGCTGGATCTGGCGGGTCGACGTGCTGCGAGGAATTACTGTAGCGCGCTGGCGGCGGC
>RXOD01005096.1:0-15944 GCA_005223375.1 Amoebophrya sp. AT5.2 | reverse complement strand
TAATAAGGAGCTCCGGACTCAACAATATAGTTGCAACTAAATTGGATGCAATGTGATTCAGCTATAATAGTTGTACCTTTAAAAAAATATTCATTGCGAACATAAAAACTAAAATTCAAAATTATCAAAGTACGAGTACCATTCTTGTATGTAAGTAGTCGTTTTCGCTGAGATCATCATCAAAAGAAACTGAAGAAAGTTTCCGCACTGCGACCGCGGTGATTGGGAAGACGAAGATCACAACTGCATGCTCTTTGATAAAGCAATAAATCCGTCCGCTTCATTCACAAGACACCGTCTCGATCTCGTAAGACTGCTTTGAAGATGTGAAATAGTTCCTTCTTTCTCGTTGACGAAGCTCCTGCTACCCCTATTTGCTTCCTGCTCGTGCCGTCTCCGCTGCAATGTGCGAGCGACTATGCCCGGTCGCGCTCCTTTCCACGAGCCCTTTCTTCTCGCGAAGGACGTCCGCTTTCTTGCGCGGCGTTGTCAGATGCTCCCTCCCCACGCCCAATGTTTTCATCGGGCGTGGCGCCCGGTCCTGCCCGCCCGGCGGCGGCCTCGCCGTAGCTGCACCGTCTCCAGCAGTTTCTCCTGCGTCGACAGACAGCGGACCACCCGGACCCAAAGACGCGGTACTCGACGGGCTCTCGATTCCGGGCGGCACGTCGTGCGACAAGCAGCCGAAACTAGAGCTCCTCTGCAACTGTCGCAGAGTGCTATCCACGCCGCGAGAGGCGGGTGGGTGCCCTCGACTCAGCAGCCCGAACGCGTGGAAGGAGCCTGCGCTCCGCCCGTCGTCGTGATGCTCCGGTCCGTCCTGCTCGTCGGCGGGGAGCCGGAGGTGCAGGAGAGGCGATGTCAGCAGCTGTTTCACTGTGGACTCCTGCGAGTTCGGCCTGGACGCACGAGAAACAGAGCCAGAGCCGCGGTTCTGATGTCGTTCTTCCTCGTGTTGTTCCTGCAGCGCCGCATCCGCGGCTGCGTGCCGCGACCAGCAGGACTTGACGGATGCAGGCCGATCCTCCACTATGGGCCTCTCGCGTAGGATGACCCCCGCAGGAGGGCTAACCGGGCTCGCGCGCGACTGCTTGTGCTGGGGACCTTGCAGGACGAACTCCCACCAGGACTGGATCCATCGTTTGAAACGCCCCGCTCCGCACCACCTGCGATCGGCGGTAGCACCGGTCTGATGCCCTTTTCCGACGACGTCCTCGTCGTGCTGTTGATGGTGCCACCGGCTTTATTATTCCCGCCGCCCCCGTGCCCGTGCGCGAAGTTGGCGACCCGTGACATAGCATTCCTCAATGCGCTGGCACGGCCGCGTTCCGAGGAGCTACTAGGCCTCAATAAACCGCTACCTTCTCCGGGCTGCTGCAGCTCGTCCGCTGCTGCTCTACCTCCACCCTCGCCGGCGGCAGAAGAGGACCCCTTGTTTCCAACCCGGAGTGCGAACCTTTTCAAGCCCGACCCGACCCCACACGAACTTGGAGCGGAGCACTGCCGGCCGGGTTCACCAATTTCCAAGCCTTCGCGCGGTTCGAACGTGGGCGGCGCGGTGTATTGGCGCCTGGCCGGGAGTGGTGCTAAAAACAAGTCAGCATTCACAAAGCTCAAATCAGCATATTCGCTCCGGTCGTGCTCGTGCTGGGTGTTTGCGTGTTCGCGTTTTATATTGTTTTCTGCATCCTCCATCCTCATGTCCCCGTCACCAGTCGTAGCATGATCGCGGCGGGCTCCTTGGCGCCCCGCCCCAACAGGAGTCTCTGCATCCGTGCCAGCGATTTGCGCAGTGGACAGCCTAGCAGGCATGTCACTGGAAGAAGGGCACTGTGCTGCTGCAGCCGCCACCATTTCTGCGAATCGCTGCGCATATCCCCCCCCGTCGTGCGCAGCACCCGCTTCACCTCCTTCCGGAACAGGAGTTTCTTCATCGTCGCTGAACACGTTGAGAGCACCGCTCCAGTGGCAGTGCGGCGTTCCCTCCGGAATCGTCCTCTCTCCCTCCAGCTTTGGTTCGCAACTTTCCGACCTTCCGAATTTCGCCGACAGCGACCGCGTGGTCGCGGATGCGGACAGCGCCCGGCGCTTCGATGCCTGTAGGGACAATTGCTGCATGCGTGCGATCATGTCCGTCGTGGCGTCTAGCGAGGTTCTCGTCTGCACGACCCGTCCCGTTTTCATGTTGCGCTCCTTGCACGACAGAATCTCGCGTTCCAAATTCTTTACCGCAAACGCTAACTCGTCAGTGGACGACCGTCCGGCAGAAGCGCCCGCGGACAAAACGCCAGCGGCGCTATGGTGGATCTCCAACTGCGGGGCGGAGGCGCCGGGGTACGCGCTAGAAGACGCGTTACGTGAACGTGGGGTGCTGTGGTTCGAGTTGCTAGTATTGCTGCGGGAGGCGGCTGTCGAGCCTGGGGTCGGGCGAGTGGTGCGGTCAGCGAAAGCCACACTCGTCCCGGACCGGTACGCGGGGGCCACAAAAAAACCTCCGGACGTCGCCGGGCCACTGGCCTCTCTGCTCCTCGACCGTGTTGTAGTTCCGAGCGCCACGATGCTGGCGTGCGGGGTTGTCTGGGGTGCAGCCTCTGCTTCCGGTTGTTGTGTCGGCCCGACCGCAAGTAGACCGGCGCTGTTCTCGTCCTTCTCCTTGTCGTACTCGGATGCCAGCAATAGGGCTGCTCCTGTAATGTGCTCCTGCTGATTCAGGGCCGCGACCAAGTTTTCGCGCGTGCCGCGGGGCGTGCCGGTTTTCGTGGTGTTCTGTTGCTGCTGAGTCACAACTGCGACTGGGGCGGACGGTATTTCCGCCTCCGCCTCCGGATTGAGCGGCCCAGCGAAACTGTGCAACATCACCTGCTCGGTACCAGGCATTACGTTCGGACATGGACTGTCGTCGCGCTCGCGCGTCTTGCTGACGGGATGATGAAAGCCCGGTGTCGCAGCCCAGCTGTGACCGGAGTCTGCTTCTGGTGGAGTCGATCCAGCCGAACTTGCGTACTTTTTCTGCTTCGGCCCGACGACCGGCCGCGGGCCGGGCGGCGGTCGCGGTCCCTTGTTCGGATGTGGCGGGGCAGCACCCGAAGCCTGTACTGGTGTTGCTGCGGCAATTCCTGCGCTGGCGGTAGCATTCGATGCATCGACTTCATTTTCGGCGTGCGGTAGGTGGACGGCGCGACCTCCACCTAAGCCTCCTGCCGCAGCACCAGCGCCCGATGCTCGTGCTTCACTCGTTGTCGACGGAGGGACCGTCGTCGCCAGAACCGCGGCCAGCCCGGGTGGAAGCATGGAGTCTCGCGCGTGACCTGCGTGCGCAACTTGCGGAATTCCCGATGTACAACCTGCGCGGTCCACCTCCATGCTCCTGACCGCAGTTGTAAACGAAATCGCGGAGAGGGCGAGGAAGAAAGACAGGGACCACATCACACCCCGCGCGCTAACGTGTTGTAGGACGATCCGCGGCCGAAGACGACCGCCAGCAGTCGGGGATATTTTCGATGTCATTTCTTGTAACGGTTGCTTCTATGGACTTGGACGATACTCCGTTTTCGGTTTTCGGTTTGAACTTGCATGTAATCGTAGACGATGACGATGTAGCTCCCGTTGAGCTGAGGCACACACGGCTGGAAACAGGACGTTGTAGTAAGTAATTTTTTCACCACTACACTTTTTTTGGGGAGTTTGGCAGATTAGAATAAGCAACGAATGCAGTTCGTTCGCGATTCTTGATACCGATACGGCAACGGCTTTGTTACTTTTTGTGGATCTAGATCGCTCGGTGATCCAGAAAGGCGCAGTAGATGTCCCGGTAGTGTGCTCTTCGCGAAAAAGGACTTGACAGGTGCGTCGCACCCGCCGGGCTTGTAGCTGTCCAGTATAGGGCACTTCTTTCATGGGCTTCGCACGGAGCCGTTGTTCGTGAGCTCGCGGACGACGACTGTGAAAACGCATGCGGCGCCCCAGGCGGCGAAAGCGCTCCTGCGACAGGCGACCCAATTTCTTTTTCTCCCCCAAGGCCGAACCGATAGTTCTTGCACGACGAGGCGGCAGAAATACCGGAAGACGTGGCTGATCCGGGCCTGAGAACCGCCGCAGGAGCCTTCCTCTGACTCTCCGAATTGCCTTGCTGCCGTGAGGCCGGGGCCGGCGAGCCAAAGAAGCTGACGAAGTGCGTCCCATTCCGCACGCTCTCGTCTCCGTGCAGGTCCAGGGACGGGGCCAGTGGGTGAGGCGGATACTTTCTTAACATCGCCTCTTCGATGACGCGGACCTCTTTGCTTCGCCGACGAAACCAGTCACCGTTCATATTTATGCCCATGCTGTTTGCGTACCAATTTCCCAGCTCGACGCCGTCTGGATTCGCGAGAGGAATCACGCGCAACACGACTCTCGATGAGGCGGAAGGGCACCTGGGGTGCCATCCTGCTCCTGCCGCAGTAGGGCTTGCCTTAGTCGCCCAGGCGCGCGCCAGGCCTTCGACCATCCAACTTGCAATCGACTCCCCGGGGTGCTGTCGTGCGACAATCCATATATTTGTGTCTGGCGATTCTTGCTCCGCCGTAAGCGAGCGACGCGACGTGCATCCATCGCCACTTTGCGTTGTCGAGCCGCCCGAATACGTGGAAAGCGCCGGCGAAAGCGGAACAATCTCCGTGCCCTCAGAACCTGCTGATGCAACACCTGCAGGAGGTTCCGTATTCGAGTGCGGTCTGTCTCTGAAGATCATGTTCCGCGCTAAATTTCGGAAGAAGTGGCATAGGCGTGGTTAGCGGTAGCGATAGCAGGTGGATCGGCCGCCCTTGCTCCGAGCTCCCAATGGTCTCGATCGTAACATTGCCGTGGTTCTGTACGGCCAGTTTCTCTGTCTGTTCGATGAACGCTTGGTAGCGAGACAGCGTGTACGGCTGGTAGTACGCAAACCAAACAGCGGGACGGACTGAATCTTCACTCAGTGCGGCCGGGAACGTGTACTTCCAACAGACCCTCTGCGCGCTGGCGACGAGGTTTTGCGTAGCGTCGAGGCGGCTCCAGTGCTTGTCGTCGCGCGAGTAGCACACCCGGTAGCCCTGCCACGGTTCCGCTTCGCCGCGGACACGCAACCGAAAGGAAACTATCACTTCCTCGCCCCCTCCCGCGACCCGCGCGTCATCGTCAAGCGCAGCTTTGAAGTAAAACCAGAACCCCGCCTTGGATGGGCTGTGCGTCGGAAGATTGCTGTCGTCCCGGATTCGTAAATTCGCTTCGACGATGTCGGTGTCGCGGCGTCGTGCCTTTAGCTTTATCGAGTCCACAACCACATTCCCGCTCGCGAAGTCGGCGCTGATCCGTAGAGGGATCTTCTTGTTCGCATTGCCTCCGGCATCCGGACTGCCACTTCCTCGCGTCGCAGCCTTTGTGCCTGCCGCCGACTTTTTCGCGGTTCTCTTTGACACGCTCTTCTGGTGGGGCTGTCCACGCGCGAGCCCCATTGAAAGCTGATAATTGGAACTGGCAGTGGAAGTGGATGTGGAACTGGAACGCTAACAAATTAATAGGTTAAGGTTTTTAGTATGTTCGTGGCTGCCGCCGCCGCGCTAAAACAAACGCTGCGGAAGACACTAGTATGTAGGGAGCCGGTATTTGGGCTAGGCCTAGGCGGGTCCTTATAGTAAGTAGCGATTCTATATGCAGAAAAGTCCTACGAGCAGGACTGTGAGGGCTAAATCAAAGAGTAAGAAGTACTTCCACCCGTCTTCCATCGTGACAATGAATGTGAGCGGTAGCGCGAGAATCGATAACGAGGGAGTAAGGGTAGCTAGGCGTCGGTGTCAATTTCGAAAATGGTGCGGGTGACGTGAGGGTGTCACAGAAGTCAGTCGTAGAAGGGGAGTCGATTCATCGAAGGTCTACGAAACTTCGCACTGAGAATTGAAATGGAATGATCATCTAGCATGGATGGTCTTCGCACTCCCTGGTGTCCGTCCGACGTCAGGTTGGGAGGTTTTTTTTTTTTTGAACAATCTGAGTAGTCGCCACACGAACTAGAGCTCTGAACGGGCACCGATACACATACAGCAGCGATGACAGAGTCAGAGACAGGGACATCAGGGTCAGGGTCAGGCCCAAAGTCGCTATTAAAACTAGCGGCCATCGAACACCCAAGCGACACTTTCTCACACTTAACAGAGTATCACCAGTCTGCTATTGGAACTCTGTCGCTGCCGTCTTTTCCATGAAGCTGGAGTGTCAGGTCCGCACCTCGGAAGGCCGTTGGTGCTTTTATTCGATCGTCTCTTCAAAACATGCAGGAGATCCACCAGCCAAAGCTAGTAGAGCTACGTGAGCAACAGTGAGGCAACTTTCAAATGTAGTTGACATTCATGGAAGCAGACATGACCCTAGCTACTGCTCTTTCACATGATCGATCCATTTCCATTGTTCAAGTTCATATTGTTTATATATAGCTTCCCCCGAGCATCGGGTCCGCGGATGAAACGATACGCACTACTCGCAACTGCTGCGGATTCAGTTCATTTTTTCCTGCTTCCGGGACTCACTGAGGACCTTCCGGGGGCGGGCTTTGCGACGTGAGGCGTGCTGTTTCGCTCCCGCCTCTTCACCACCGTCTGGCCCAGCTTCATGGTGGCTGCGTTAGAGGAAGATCCGGATGACCTCCTTTTTGTTGCTGCGTCACTCTTCTTCGAACCAGCTGCACCCCCTCGAACGCCGTCGCCCTCCTCACCATCTTCCGGCTCGTTCTTCAACGCCAACGGAGTCGTTTTCGCGGGCGCTATCGAGTACTGGACCAATCCTGCTGTACAGATGGCGTAGCCAACCCACCCTACTAAGTGCACCTCGGTTGGGTGCGTGAACCGCGAAATCACAGTCGTTACGAACTTGTAGCTAATGTTTGCGAGCTGGATGGTGGTGGCAGAACACATCGACTGGAGCGAGAGCAGGAAGGAACCTTGAAAGTTTGAGGCAAGAAAGAGGTTGTCCACCAAGATGGCGGCGGGAGCCGGAGCGGGTCTTCAATCAAAATATATTAAACACAAAGTTTTATTGTTCTATCTTTCTCGCCTAGATCACTCAATCAGGAGCATCAACACGCAGGGTATCGCTAAGCGACGTACCGATGCTGAAGGCGAGAAACGCGGACAGAATGACGCTGAACAGTTTCGGCTCGAGTGCTGCCCAGACTTCGGCGGCGCCCATGTTATTCGTCGTCCATTCGTAGTAAAGCAGTGGCGGCAGGAAGGGCATGGAGAAGAGCACTCGGTAGAAATTCAGTTGAATCGGCGAGAGCTCCGACTTGATCTGCTTCATCGTGACGGATTCGTAAACGCAGATGGTGGACACCAGCACCACGTTGGCGATAGCGTAAAACAGGCCACGCGAGTCCAGCTCGGAATCGGCCAAAGTGTAAATCGAAGTACCTGAGAAGGTGCCAGGAACGTCCTCTGCATACTTTCTTACGAAGATCAGGATGAAGCTGAAAGCGCACTGGCACGACTACATCGTTTTTTTATTATCGAAATCATAAATTATCGCAATCGACCCCTAACTGTACCGATGAAAGTGAGCACGAGCCCTCCTATTGTTCGCCATGACATCTTGAGACCCAGGAAGACCCGGTCTAGGAAGGCCGTCAGAAAGGGAACCGTGTTCCTCGCTAGCACGTACCTGATGTGAAGGCGTTTTCATTGGAGTTGATGTAGTTCCATCCATCCTTGTCGTGGTGTGATCTAGAGCTAGACGATCCACGAACTTCATCTTCATCACTGACGTTTATGTATACAGTGGCACGGAGACTTTTTGCAGCGCCGCGATGGAGGCCCACAGCACGGCCACAAGCCACGCAGCGTTCAGCACGATGCGCCAGAGGAAGTGGCGCGGCGGAAGCTTCAGCGCGTGCAGTCCCGCGAGGTGTAGGAGGGTCGCGCCGACCAACGTGCCCAGGTTCTGCAGTGCCACCGTCGTGAAGGTGTACGGGAACGCGATTGCAATGCTCTTGTTCATCAGAATCAGCGTCACCGACGAGCACGCGTGGCCGAGGAAGAACAGCAGCAGGAGCGGCTCGCTCGTAACCCGGGCCAGCACGCGGGTGACCGGAGACAGAACGCTACCACCCGTTCTTCCATCGGCTGCAGCTCTTTTGGCCGCGCCGGGCGAGACGGATGATGCTCTCTTTTCTCCCGACGAAGCGCGCTTCATCGCCGACGCCGCGCGGCTACCTGAACTGGTGCCCGTTTTTGGGCTGCTGCTATTCCTCTTCGTGTCCGACATGTTGGCTGCTGGGGGGTTTAGCACGTCAAAATCGAATATGGAATCCTCCTCACTATCGACGTCGGCAAGCACGTCCGCCTCCCCGGAAGAGCGGTAGCTGGCGCTGGAACGTGTTCGGAGCAAGACAGCCGGCTCTCCTCGGCCCGGTTCGCCCACACCACCGGCGCTCGGATCGAGAGTAGGACTCTCCTCCTGCTGCCGCGCGGATGTCGTGGACCCTTGCTGTTCGCTACACGTGGAGGATGGCTTCCCGCCTGAAGATGCAAACGGGTTTCTATCTCGGGAGGACGAGAGCCGTCCAAGAGATGTCTTCTGCCCTGGCGAAATCATCCGGCATGACCAGAGTGATGGATGTGGAAGTCGATGAAACGGAAAGAAATCTTAGAAATGCGAGCGTGAAAAATGACGTGCTGCTGGTGCTGGTCGCCTCACACCTGGGCACGTTTGTACGGTTAAACGCTTCCACCACCGTTCTTGCCCCTTACTTACCCCGACTGCCAATTATACGCCTCCTGCAAGAAACAGCCTTGCATACCTCTGCTCCTCAGTCGGCTCCCCTTTCTGGTCCTGCTGGCACGCTACCATGTGCCAGACCTCATTCACAAGGGTCAACTGCATGACTTCTTTGTTTCTCATACGAGCTAAAGGTGCGGAAACAACATTCATAGGTAATTCCCGAATTCAGATGAACGGTTCTTCGACGCAATGAACTCACGCGGAGGTGTACTTGCGAACAACTTTCCACTTTTCCATACTGTCAGCCCCATAATCAAAATTCATTGTAGCCAGAAGCCAGCCCACAGCGACCGTCAGTCCGCACCCCGTTAATTTGTTGTGAGCTCCGGCAATTATCGCCCCGCGCCGCTCATTTTTCCCTCATCCGAATCTTCGCACTCTGCTCTGCTCTTCCAGTGGAGCCAGCACGCGCGCTCGTCTGCCCCAATTTCCGCCACTCCATGCTCCGGAAATGCCTTTTTCATCTGGTAAATCCAGTCCGGCCCCACACTTCCCTCCGCGCTAAGATGCGGACGCAGAAATCCGCGATGCTTGCACGGTCTTCTCGTGTGCGTTGGCATGCGTCGTGATCTCCCCGGTGCTGTGCGCTGTCCGTGCCTGCCGAGAGCGTGACGCCCCCGCTCTGCTCGAACGCTCGCCCGACCGCCGTCTCCGCAGTCAGCCCCATGCCGAACAGGCCGCCGCCTGCGTTACGTTTCCGAAAGTGTTCTTGCCGCTCGTTCCTGCCGTCCCCGCTCCCAATGCCTCGCCCAATGCCAAATGCAGCGCCCCATAGTCCGCGGAGGTAAGCGCGTCCTTGCGCCGCTTTGGCCGCTTCTCGAAGGCCGCCCAAAAATGCCGCAAGAAGCGCCGCGCCCGCTATGTCTGCGTCGAGCAACACCACGGGGGTGTTCTCGGGGATCGATTAGCGGGAGCTTCCTGCCGTCCCGGGGATCGAGGCTCCGCTCGAGAGGGCAGTGCAGCTGGAAGAAGGGATCGCGGAGGTGGAACTCGCAGAGATAGAACTCGGCTTCCGGTTTCGCTTTCGACCCCCGCCCTACTGTTGATCCGAACGCTGCCCTGGCCGCATTATGTGAGCGGCAGGACCGACAGGCCGTAGTGATGGTACGCCGCGAAGCGATGGAGGGTCTGGAGCCACTGCCGGTACCGGTGGCGGAATGCCGCATCGGTAAAGACGACCATCTGCAATTTCCGCGACCCTTGCTCCTCCTGTTTCGCGCCCTCCGCATCGGGACGGAACAGGGAGGGGGACTGCGCGTGCATGGCAACGTCGTGGTCATGATGGCGGTCACTGTCTACAAAAAGGAACGACTTCGATGGCAGCTTAACTGCATAGATTGTCAAGAAGAAGGGGCAGTTACCTCCATCATTCCCACGACGACCGCACGCGTGACGTAGACGTACAACATGTACATGGTCGAGCGCTACTAAGATGAAAGTAACCTGAGTCCGCTGTAGTTGAAGCCCACCATGCCGCCGTTTGGCTTTTGCATTCTTTCCCATTAAAGCATGCGACATAGAAGACGGCTGGATTCATTATTCACATGAAGCTTTCTTGGTGAACACAAATAGAGACATATGCATTCAACAGGTGCTCCTCCTCCTTCCCGCCGATCGATGTATGAAAGTTGTAGTACTCAACGTATTCGGGATGAACTGGTGCGCTCCGCCAAGTTATTAATAAATCTTCCTTCACAGCAGGAAATTCATATATCTGCCTCTGCGTAAGCAGTCCTATTCGAATTTGTCCCTGTGCCACAGATGCTGGCGCGCATGGAGCACTGCTTCCGGATCGTGCACCGACAGGCGAGTCCGTCCTCGTCCTAAGACCGGCGTCAGCTTGAAGACGGCGTGGAAATGAATCTCGTCTTCTTCCGTCGTGTGCATGGGTGTCTGGCAAATTTCGTGCAGCACGAAGGACGCGAAGTTGCCGCGAGTGTGAAATTAGCGGCAAGAACTCGTTCGCTCGGAGACGGAAGCTGCTGCCAAGAACCTGGTTTCCGAATACGGGCACATCCACATCGAAATCGGCGTATAAAAATTCAGTCGTGGTGCTGAGAATCCGAGCTGTGCACCTGAGACCAACACCGTAAGGAGAGTGGCTTAAGCACTTTTTAGCTATTTTCTTACCTGGTCCACGACGTCTCCGCCCACTCAACCTGAGAGCCGTTCGTCCTCTGTTGAAGAAACGTCAGCGACTCACCGCCACTCCGACTCCCTTCTCTTCGGTCGACTTTGGTGACTTGTTCGTGGGGAAATCAATGGAATTGATTTTGATTTGGGTTGAGAGGAAAAAGCACGTCTGCCAAAAGACGGGGAAAAGATAGAAAATCTTTTTTGTGTCGACTTACTTCTCCTGAAGAACGTGCCGTAGGAGCAACGACCAAAGTAGCCACAAAGCGATTACCAGGGTCGGTGTCGGTTGTAGCTAAACTGTACCCAAGTAAGGTACTTCTTTACCTCCTTACTTTAGCTCTTTAGTTCTTTGTTTTGTTCTCTTTCTTCCGCTTTCTGCTGCTTGATTTCAATATCCGAGGGCTGGCGGCACCCCTCCACTATCCACAACCTATTACCTAGCCGCGCAGAGCTTTTTGTGATGAAACTGCTCCTTGGAGGGCTACGGGAGTCCCTCTAGAGCAATAGGCTACTTATGGTTCGTTGTTCTCATGGTAGTTTTAACTTTAGTTTGCTTTCCATCCTACCCTTACCGTAGGGGTAGAAGATCAACGGAATAAAAAACGAGCATGTAGTCGAGAAGGACGAACAAGAGTGATATTCTCATTGTTTCCTACTCCACTACTCCGACAGCGGGCGATCCATCCGAAATATTTGTGTATCCAACGAAAATTTTTGCAGCGACGAGCCAAAACGTAGAGGTAGACGATAGCGAAGATTGTCTAGTAGCCGAAGCCGATCCCGATGGTACGTGGTTAAGAAATTTGATCCGTGGCATTCAAAAAGATCTGCTCGACCCCCTCGGCGTGCTGGGCCTCATTTCGAATCGAAAAAACTCCGACCGTATTTGCGTTTGATGACTCGGGTATTGATTCGGAACCGTCGCGCATCCTTCTCCCTTGCAGTCGTGTGATGAAAAAGGCGCTTGGGCCTCGATGGAGGGCGCGTCCAGCTCGTACGATCGGGCCGAGGCGCTTCATCCCGTCTGGCGAAGCAGGGACGCCGAAGATTTCCACCGATCTTCTTCTACCGACGGATACCTCCTCCCATCTCATCACTGTCTCGTGACACTTTGAAACACGCCTCCGACTGCACCCAGTGTCCGACTCCCACTTCGCGGCGCCGGCGAATCTCCGTCGTTCAGCGGGTATTTTTTTTCTTCCGCTTCTTCCTTCTTCTTCTCGAAAAAAAGCACACACGCAACACGCCACCTGAGCCCTAACAAAGGAAACTCAGCCTTGCAAAACAATGAATGGACAGAGCGAAGATATTGAACTAGAAGGGGATGCGGAATCAATTACTTATGTATGATAGGCTGCGGGTACAACGTAATAACTTACTCATACTTGCGAATACTTGTTCAAGGCTGTTCAGCTTGTGGATCGACATATTCAGCTTCACGCAGATGATTTGTAGGCTACTTTTGATTCAGATACAGCAACACGTCGTCCATGACAGCAGCTACACGACGTTCTTGTTGACACATGGCATTCATTTTCATACAATGAATTCTGTTTGTGGTTGTGTTCGAATTACTTAGACCCAGCTGATTTAATGCATCCCGGCGCACCACCGGCATCGATCCGCGACGTCCGCGACCTCCAGGTGCTTGCTCAGTCGCGCGTCGCTCGGGCTCCACTTTCGCGTCGTTCTACCCATGCACCAGCAGTATGTCCGTACGAGCAGTTGAAGGAACACTCCTTGCGCTGCTGCGGGACCTCGCTCAGCACAAATCCACAAGATAAGAAGCTGCACCTTTCCGAGGATGCTGCAGAGAGGCCGCTGATTGTAATATTGGATGTGAAAAATGAAACTGAAGGTCAAAGCACGACGCAGGCCGCTTGTGTTGGGAAAGCTCCGCCGCTACTTTTCAACGACGGGTACACGAACTCGTCCACGGACTGTAGGCGATGGATACTTCTTGGTAGGCCGGCCAGAAAGCAAAATTCGATCGTGCAGTGCAGGTCGTAGAGAAAGGCCGTGAGAGTGGTCTCGCATCTGCTCGTCGCCGCGGTTGTGACGGTACATAGATGAAGTGAGGTGCTCGAAGTGCTCAGCAGTTCCCGTTCCTGTTCCGCATCAGCAGTAAGGCGAAAACGGTCCAGAGCGCCGCTGCTATTTTCGGTCGTCAACATCGATCTACACACAAGATTCACACAAGGAAAAGTGTTTTTTGCCGAAAAAATGCAATGGTGTCTACGAGATTTGCTGAGGTCCAACGACCTCGAGAGAGCGATTGTTGGGTCAGACAGTTGTGGGGTATCTAAGCCAACATCAACTACCGGTGCTGTACAACTTAGTGTTGCACTTCTTACTGGACGCAAGACCGCTGGCACATTAGTGGCCAAAAATCAAGAGGGTGCTCTCTGGTGCTGTCGATCGTTTTATTGTGGTTCTTCTTCTTACTCTTAGTTTCTTTTATTTTTTCGTGTGCGAGTTTTAAGAGAGCAGCTGTCGCGCTTAAGTACTTGTTGTTCGACGCGTGCGCGTGGCGAAAACCTTGCCGAATTAAGTTTTCGTACGCGCTCCCCCCAGTTATGCGTTTTTCAAAAAAGCGCAAACCGACTGAGCAACGTATCAGACGAAAAAATCGACTTTCGAGCATTCACACACAATCGTCTTCCCGCTCAACTGACTTCTTGTTTGCGTGACGGTGTCGACTTCGTCGTTCTGCTTTACGCCCGGATACTCTATGTAGTCGAGTGAGCGTGAGGGTGAGGTAATTTATGATCCAAGAATTGCTTAAAGGCGCGTCGTTTCAAGCAGAACGTGTGCGAGGACTATTTTTCTAGGGTTAATTTTCGTATGAATCTATCAAGTTCATCGGTCCATTGGCATGCGCTTTCGATCGACGCGCTCGAACCGTTCTTTTTTTTTCCAACGAAAGGTGCAGATACGATGGAACAATTCTACAACCGATCACGCGTAATTCCTAAAGAGAGTCTCTACTTGGCTGAGCTCTACTCTAGCTGTCTGTACTCCACCTGGTCTTCTGCTGTGGTAGGCACCTCTTGCATTTCTTTGATGACTCAGTCGTCTCTAAGTGTATCCTTCTTGATATCATACATTCATAAGTCATAAATATAGATTTTTTAATTTTTTCTAATACCGATCCTCCTTGCTGTGTGCGCGTTCTCGTTTCATTCTTGTTGTCCCGATAAATGAACGACCCATATCATGCGCGAAAAAAACCCGAATCAATTCCATGATAGCATAGCCATGAATATCGGCAACCTCACTCGCGAAGCAATATTGCGATCCTTTCGAAGCTAGTGACTGTTCGATCCTCTTGCAGATTTCGATAGATCCTCGGTGAACCTCAACCTTCTCGCCCGCGTATACTTTTTTTAGTCAGTCACGCGAGTGCACGTAATCACGCCCTTCTTGAATTTCTACACCGACGTTGAGCTTCTTTGTTTCGGTCACACGATGGAGGCTTTTCTGGAGAAGACGAAGGCGAAGCAAAACCGACCGACCAATCTATCTCTACAGTTTAGTTCCACTTCCAGTTCTTGCTCTTCCTCTTGGTGAATACTATAGATACATAGTACCCCTTTTGATCTGCCCCTGTTTTTGGAAGGCTGCGTCCTGGTTTTAAATCATCAATGCGTATGCGTCCTGGTTTTGAGTCTGACAACTCTCAATGCATGCTCGTATATGATTTTCGGGAACGAACACGGTTTCGGGGACGCAGATTGAGAGGCTCCTTCACCCAAACGACGATTCCTTTGGTGGCACTCAAGCTAGCAGTTGCAGAACAAACAAAAAATCAAAAAGCCAAAATCAATGCCCGATGGCTGCGTTTGTGTCAGTCCTCATCCGGCCCGAAAAAATGCGAACAAAAAAAGCAGCAAAGAATGAAAACCAAGCGTTTGCAGTTTGCACTAGATGAAAAGCAAAGGTCAAAAAAAGGCGCGTCGTGTCGTGATGTGTAGAATCAGCTACTGAAGATTTGGCAATGAATTATTGTGCCTTAGCGTTGCTTTGGTTACACGACTGATTTCCACAGAAATACCGGCTTCCATATACAGAATTGACGAATTCGACCACCGCGTTCGCACGCCGAGAGCGAAAAGTGTCACTGCTCTTCGCACACGCCCGGCAGGCAACTGTACGAGGCAAACAGAGCCCCGGAGGTCGCCTGCTCCACGACAAACGCCGGGAAAATCTGGAGGTTGATCAGCGACAGTGCTTCAAACTGCGTGCTTCCGTCCCCATTTTCCTTCCACAGGTTGTAGAATTCGCCGTCGTCGATTGTCACCAAGTCGTTCCGCTCGGTTTTCCACGGGCAATCCGGGAATCCTGCTGCGAACTCCTCGATCGTCTTCTTCCCGTTACCGTTTCCGTTTCCGCCGCCTATTGTTCCTGAGGGAGTTGCCGCAGTCTGGGACGCTCCGGCCCCTCCCGCTGCACCGCCCGAAGACGAGCTGCCCAACGGCGCATTCGATTGCGCGCCTGAACCACTAATGGGGGTCCACTCGTCCGGAATCGCGTTCGCGTCCTCGTCTGTGCGCCGCGTTACGGCGGCAGTCACGATCTGCCGGCTCTTGATGGGACCCTGGCGCGCAGATATTGTCTCCGCGACAGTGATGGGCCCGAACAGGGAACTGTCGTCGCTCCACGATGCGAGGCGTTGGCTCCTGTGCGTAGCAGAGAGATCAACCGATCGAAGGGATCCGTTCGAAATTTTCTACTTGAACGTCGTGTGCACCGCAAAAACTTTTTCCAACCAATCTCGAAGGCAATGGACTTGATTTAAATTGGCCACGAATGGTGACCCACCCAGAAGGCATCGAGTTCGAGTTCGAGAGATCAAGGGTACTAGCGATAACTACATCAGGATCAGTCAGCAGGACAAGCGGGAGCGGCCGCTACCGCTAGAAAAAGAACAAATCAAATTCAGTTTATAAGTACGCATCAGTGAGATTCTTGTCCCAATGTTTTCGCCAACTGATGTCCGCGCAGTATGCAGAGGAAATTTGTCC
>RXOD01005095.1:0-15947 GCA_005223375.1 Amoebophrya sp. AT5.2 | reverse complement strand
CCACGCGTTTGCGCACCTGAGCGTCCGCGTCCGCTTGTGCGCGGTCCGCGCCCGCGCGGGTGCCTCCTGCTACAAAGAGCTACACGGAGCACCAGCCTAAGAAACGGGGGAGGGGGGGGGGCATGGGACCATGCTTTGCCGACCGTTTCCCCGGAAACGGTCCCGGAATTGATGGCCAGTTTCTAAAGTAAGTTTCTAAAACGCCCTCCGTTCTTGCGTCGGCGACGCGTCGCTGTGCTGAAGATCAAAAGGACCATGACAAAACGCCTTCAAGCTGATGCGTATGGCACAATCAATATGCTTTAAACAAATAGGAGCGCTAGCTAGGAGCCTCGTTTAGTTTTTACGTAGGCTTAGCTCTCGTTCTATTTGATGTAGTTGTTTCCTCGTTGCCACGAGATTCAGGTTTTGATGACGCGACAACAGTCCAGCACGTCGACGTGCAGGATCTGCTGCCCGTCCAGAAGCCAGCGCTCCGCCGCACAGCCAGGCGGTTCATTTGTGGTGCTCTGATCCAGAGAAGTATGATGATCGCCTCGGCAGGGAAAAGATAAAGAAAGGATGCGGCTGCCGCGAAGCTACGTAGAAGTATTCATCATAAGCTTAGCAGTCGAATAGATGATCATGATCCAAAGCCGAGGTCATCCACTTCGGGAGGACATACCACGAGCACGATACACCGATCGCTAAATTTGTTTATTCGATAAATTACTCTGTTCGTGTTCAGCCTCCCCCGCCTGAGGACAAGGTTCCTAGAAGCCTACGCTACAGGTGCAGTTCCAATGTCTTTTGCTCGCTCACGGCTCCCCGCGGAGGCTCATGTATTCGCCTTCCGAAAGCACTCGCAGTGACGGGATCAGGCAGCAGGTACATAGCGAAAACAAAAAGCAGAAAAACGCGATCAGCGTCCCTATGGCGCCCTCGATCTAACTTATATTTAAAAAGCATCACAGTGTTCCGCGTGTTCCCGGTTCCACGTGTTCCACGCCTCTTCTCGGCTCTCAGTTCACGCTCCCGAGTGTGAATGCTCTCTGTTGCGATCCCGGCTTGAGCAAGCCTCGATCCTGTTCCCTGACCGCCGCACCGAATCGCGGGAAGTTCTCTATTCGTGGGACTATCTCTCGTGATCTTCGATCTCTCGCGTCAGGGCATTACGGGTTCGACAGCTTCGCTCGACCTACGCAGCCAACCTAAGGCTGGGATCGTTACGTAAGTTGGAGCATCGAAAAGCAGAAAAACGCGATCAGCGTCCCTACGGCGCCCTCGATCGCGTTTTTTTTTTTTTTGATCCAGCTCGACAGCACCTCTAGTCCAGGGAGGTAGATCACAAGGAACTCCTGCTGGTACTCAACCTCCTTCGGTAGCAAGCGACACTTCGCGAACTTCGTGTCGAGGAGCGCATCCCACCACTGGTCCGCGTCCGGGCTGGTGCTCACAGCTGTCTCCGCTTTGTCGTTTTCGAGGAGCATCACAGTGGTGGCGGCGCCAGAGGTGGGCGGTTCCGTGACGAGGCTTGTTGTGTGCACCGGGATGAGGGCACCGGTCGCATCGGAATTGACTGCGGCGATATTATTTTGGATGAGCGTGCTGCTGGCAAATTTCTCATCCTGCTGCCGCAGATCCCGTGGCACGGTAAGTGTACTAGGGCTGAGCCTTGATAGGTTAGAAGATGCAGCACGATCTACTTCGGTGCTCGTGTCCTTCTCCCGCTCGCTGCGGCTGCTGCTGTCCCTGTGGTTACTCGCCGTAGAAGACGCCCTTGCAGATTTTCGCGACGGCTTCGTCCCATTTCTATTTTCCATTCTATGCTGCGGACCAACGAAGTCCTCAGCTACAGAATGGCGGAACCTGCGGACAGACTCCACTTCCTTTCTCGCGAATTCGTCCGCAGCCTGGGAATCCTCGGAAGCAAGTGCGGATGCAACTCCCGAGACGCTCTCAGGGCTACCCTGCTGCGCTACCTGAAAGAATATGCGACGAGCTAACTACGTTGATGGCGAAACTCCGAACGCAGATACTAGATTGAGGATGGGTTGTTCCCCACAATGAGTGGCTGCATCGTTCAACTCAGATGTCGATACAATACCATCAGCGTCGACGGCACATGCACACGGGAGCTTCTTTGTCTTTCAACGAAAATCAAAATCATATAGCGACGATTTTTTGCGCTTGATGCGCACATCAACAAGATGCTCAAATTCAATTTCATCACCTGCGCGCCGCTATTTGCGAGAACCCGGCTGGATTTGAGGTAGCCTTTCATCAGTTTCCGTAAAAAGTCCTTCGTGTTTGTCGCCCCATCGGCGAAGAAGTGCTGCAAGGCGACGAGAAAGCCCTCGACCGGGATGTCGGAGTTCTCACTATCGTCTGCGCCCACGAGCGCACTCTCGAGGTCTTCAACCGCCGCGTCCGGGTAGGACTCCACCTCTTGGTCGTCTCCTCCCACATTTTCGCTGCTGTGCTCGTGTTGATGATCTTCGTCTTCCCTCGCGACGAGAACTAACGCTCTAGCCCCTCCGAAAGATTGTCCTGAGCTCTGTGACGCGGCGTAGTACCTTTTGCTACGGATTTTTTCGCCAAGTCTGGCGAGGTGCTCGGCCGCGGCGATTTTAGCTCCAGAAACTGCAGCTCCGGTCGACGAGACTGCAGTCTGCAGCACGTGGAACTTGGGAGGGGCAAACGGGGCGAGAATGGGGCTGGACAAACTACCGGGCGAGAACATCACAGAGGGCCTCGGTCGGACTCGGACGTCTGCGTCAGCGTAAAATTACTGATGTCCACCCTTCTTCGAAAGCACACCAGCAAAGCCTTTTGCTCTATAGTTGGTTCTTACGTGGAGGTGGACGTGCAGCTGCGGACCCCCTAATTTAATTTTAATGGCCGCGTTGAAGCAGAAACAGTAACAGAACAATGCTTAAAGTCGATGTCGAAGCAGGAACAGAATATACTTTAAAAATGCTTTGTAATGTAGTTGTTAATTCATTGTCTTACCTGCGAAGTGCCCTTCTGCGAGCAGGATCGTCTGCGCAGTGTTCTTGTCCCTGGGCATTACCGCAAGGTCTCTGTCGTGGTTTCCGCCTGTAGCGGTCGCTTCGGCCATCGTTGAATTTCCCACAGCGTCGGGCATCAACAGTGCGGTCCCATTAGTCGTCGCAGCTGGCGGCGCCATTGCCTGTTTCTTAATTGTTTCGCAGAACTTGTCCCAATTTGCGTGCAGGCGGTCCGACCGCAGCTCGTCACACAATGTGCAGGGCCCCGGCTTTCGTCCCCCAATCGCCACCACGATCGGAGATTCATCGACATCAGCGACGGTCGCGATCGCGGAAGAAACTGACTGCGCCTCGAAGTCGTGATCAGAAGTCATGCCAAATGGCCGCGGGCCCGCTGTGTCGGCACAGGCGACGGATGCACCGATCTCGGGAAGGCAGATAGTGTCGAGCACTTGTGTGTCGTCGTATTTTTTGTCGTATGCTGGGTGCGCACTGAGAACGCAATCCAAAAACTTCGCAGTCCCCAAATCGCCGTCCTGGAGTGATGTCAGTC
The DNA here is from genome assembly GCA_005223375.1 of Amoebophrya sp. AT5.2. Classification (NCBI taxonomy): domain Eukaryota; class Dinophyceae; order Syndiniales; family Amoebophryaceae; genus Amoebophrya; species Amoebophrya sp. AT5.2. The sequence continues at coordinate 12,404 of RXOD01005095.1, read as the reverse complement.
GTGCAATACCCGTCGTGGTGGGGAATGACATCAAGTGGAGTTGTCGCCCTCGCTCACTCCTAAACACAGGCCCAACTCAAAAACTGACAGACTAAATTCTTCATCATGATGAAGCGAAGATCAGACTCGACGCAGCTGGTGCGGCTGCTGCAACATTGATGCACGAGCCGACTAATACCTGCTGCCAGTTCTTCGGTAACGTGCCTCCGTCGCACAGATCTTCGCCGGATGTCAAATGGCAGCATCTTCCCGCCGGCGAGCACTGGTGCAGGTAGCGTTCTATCGACGGCAGCAAGCCAAATCCCAGCAGCGCGCCCGCGAGCATGCCCAGGCCCATAAACACGAACAACAACAAATTGAGCGTGCAGAAACAGGTCAGGCAGGCCTTCTTGTAGTTTTTCGCGCCGCATCTCCCGATCCAAAACAGAAGGAAGAAATACACTACGGTGGTCAAAAAACTCACCAGGGTCTCCTGCGAGGGAACGGCGCCGGCCTCCTGCAGCCACTGCGGTGTTCCGCCAAAGGGGAGGAACTCAGCGTTGAGCGCACTGATTCCGCCCAAAATAACCGCATAAAGCACCCACCCCCAAGCACAGTTGACCGTCAGGCGCTGGCAAGTCTGCAGACACACCGAAGGATAGAAAGCAGCGAAAACTGGCGGCTCCGACATGTTCTTGCTCGTCGCAGAAAGTGCTGGTGAACACGCGGTGGCTGAGTGTACTAGAGTGAAGTACTACCTGGTGGAGCAACTTCTCCCTCCACACCAGATTGCTCAACAGGAGCAAGTAGTCGCGACGAGGAGCGCAAGTAGAATAAGGGTTCGTTGCTTTCTTCAATGACAATGAAGTTGATGTCTGGCCGCGGGGAGCAAAGAGCATAGAATTCATCTTTAGATGATCGCATCCTGCGTGGTGCTTCTCTCCTCGTCCTCTCGTCGACTGGAATCTACCTGCGGTAGGCAGACATGACCGCAAACAGGATCGGTCCTGGTCCGGACTCGGATCCTCCTGACTCGTCTAACTTTTCGTGTTTGCTTTTTTGAATGAATGAATGAATGTTATTTCCACTGCTCCTGTGCAGCTCGTAGTTCTTGATCTAATGCTAGTGCTTACCTTACATGGCATCTTCTTACCCCAACGGCAAAATGGTCAACATCAATCAACTTCTGGTCGGCGCTGTGCCTGCCTGCACAACTAGTACGTGTACGACAGCTTTTGGTAGTTGATGTTATTAATGTTTTAGTGCAATTTACTAGTTTGTCTCGCTCTCGCATCGTCCCTTGCCTCTATGATTTCGAATCGATCAGTCGACTTTTTATCGGTCGGCGGCGAACATGCCGTCGACCACTTTTTCCAGGAAGGTCCGCTTGTACACGGCAAACGAGATCGCCAGTTCAGCGGAGGAGTCGTAGAAAGAAAAAATCGCGTCCAGCTCCTTGCTCGTCACGCGCTCGAACCCGTTCAGCCCCGTCGCGCGGTTCATCTTGCTCTTCGCCGTGGTGCTCGGCGCCAGCGAGTATCGTAGGGAAGAGCGCGTGATCCCCGTCTCCTGCTCCAGGCTGAACCGGGGGAAGATGTCGGCGAGGAGGTTGGTCGCCCCAGTTCGGATGTCCTCGCGGCGGGCCGCCTCGGAACGCCCGAGAGGGAGGAGGTAGAGACCGGCAAGCAGGTCGCGATAAGTGAGGCACTCCGAGTTCTGGGAACCAAGCGCAGCAGCAAGACGCCGCATGCCGTGCTCCTGTGCTGTCGGGGAACTGCTCGAGCAGCCCGCGCCTTCAGCCCGATGCGGCAAGGATCCCTCGTCGGGAAACGGAGGCTGCTGCTCGTACCTGCCAATGACGTGGTACCGATGGCGATGTATATTTTAGTACAAGGACGACATGTTCTTTCAATGGAACTGGAAGAAACAGAAAGAGCTCTATCCTGAAATCAGAAAGTCTTTGAGCATGTTTTTCTTTTTGCTTTTTTGACAGCGCTTGGGCTTGCGCTCTGCATGACACCAGGACCAGCGCGTTGCGGTTACTAATAGTTGTGTAGATGGCGAGCTGTGGGCATTTTGGCCTTCCTGAATGTTCGCAAGAAACCGAGTCAGAATGTCTCCCCACTGATTTGCTCTTCCCCAGCCCAGAACGTCACAGCATCGAGACAGTTCTCATACATAAGGGTGGGCGCTCGCGCCGTTGTGGCGGCACGGCGGCGCGAGGAAAAATACCTTGCTTCCGCCGCCACCAGTTCTCCGCGGTTGATAAGGCCGTCCCCATTGTCGTCGATGAGTCGAAACACCTTCCGAAACTCGTCGCAAATGTGCGGCTCGTCCAATTCTTTTGCGAGCAGCCGAAGTGTCGCCTGCGTCAGCCGGTCCAGCTTCGCGAAGACGTGCAGGCCGCTGAATACCTTTTGGAAAAGCGACTGCATCTCGCTCGGAACGGCGTCGGAGTTTCGCGCCAGCGCCACCAGGCTCGTCATCGGCAGCGTTGGTGTCGCGGGTGCGGTGCCTCGACTTCCCGATGGTGCAGGTTCTTTTGTTTTACCCTGGGTTCGAGACTGGCTCTCAGCACTGTTATTTCCGCCGACGGCGTTCGCGTCGTCTTCTGAGAGCATAGAGTTGTTCTTGACGTAGGGATAGGCCATGGCCTGGCGGGCGGAAAGCCGTTTCCGCGGATCCTTTTCGACCAGCTTCGCGCACAGGTGACGCGCGTCCTTCAGCATGCGCGCGATGGCAGCAGTGGACGTAGACGACGCACTGCTGCTGCTCGCATTCCCATTTTCGTGTGAGTTTTGTGCAACGATTCCCCCTCCTGCTCCGCCAGTGATCGCACGCAGCCCCGCGCCGGGTGCTGCTCTGTTGGCCGCTGCTCCCTTCGACGCGCCCGGCCCCACTTCTACCGCCACACTGGTTACCGCGGCCAAAAACCGCCGCCAGTCCGGGTCGCTGGCCAGTATCCGCGCTCTGCAGCTCTTATAGTCGTCCCTTCCCAGGTCAAAATACGGGTGCTTTCCCGTCGTCATCACGTACACGAGCACCCCAACCGCGAACACGTCGCTGAACTGCGTGTAGTGGCAGCTCCTGTGGATTTCCGGGGCCATGTAGTGGCAGGTCCCGCACCGCATCCGGTTGTCGATCCGGTCGAGGAAATCCGCGAGCCCGAAGTCGATAATCTTCACGATGCCCTGTGACAGCAAAATGTTTTCCGGCTTGATGTCCCGGTGGATCAGGTTCCGGCTGTGGCAGTAGGACAGCGCGGAAAGGATCTGCTGCGTGTACTGAGCGGTTCGGACGAGGTCGAAACACTTGTAGTGGTAGCTGGTGTTCCGACTTGTGCTAGCATCCGGATCGCTGCGTGGGGTGCGCGTCGTCCTGGCCGCCTTGCCGTGCGCGATTGCTTTGTCAATCGCGTCCTGCAGGGTGCCGCCCTCGCACAGCTCCAAAACGAGGTACATGCTCGACTGCTGCTGTTGACCCCCCATCTCGTGGTAGCAGCGGTAGAGCCTGCAGATGTTCGGGTGATCAAGCGCTTTCATGGCCTCGATCTCCGTCTGCAGCATCTGCATATCGGCCTTGGTCTCGATCTTCACCTGCTTGCAGGCGCGCAGGAACCCAGAACGCTTCGAGCGGATGATCATCACCTTGCCGAAAGCGCCTTGCCCGATCAGCACCGTGTTCCGGCCCTTGCCGTTGTTCCCGGCAGATGACGTCTTGTTTGATGTTGATGTGTTTCCGCCCTTTATTCCAGCTCCAGCACCAGTCCCGGCCGAGGACGACCCGCCATTTTGGAGGTCGAAGTCGTTGAAGATTTGCCCGTTTTCGTCGAACGACGGCACGACAATCTCGGAGTTGATGCAAATGGACTTCCTGTGCAGGGTCGGATCAGAGTTGCTGCGCCGCTTTTTCCGCACGATCTGCTGCGGGTGGACGAGGCAAGACCCCCTCTGAAGATCGACGAGCGGCGCGTTGTTCCCTCGCGGGGGGTGGCCGGACGAAAGTCCGTTCTCCTCCGTGGGCGGGAGACGTGGTGGGAGCAACTTGCCTCTTTCTGCAGTCACGGCTTTGGACGGTCGCGTCGCGGAATTGTCGCCATCAGATCCTTGATACGGCTGCGGCACAACCGTTTCTCGGCCGCCACGATCCGCTTCAAACATAACCTGCTTCGTTTCCCTACCGCGCTCCCCGGCTCCGAAGGTGGTGTCCCTGTTCTCTCCACTCTTTCCAGCAACGACAAGTTTTGATTTTCGCCAGCGGTCCGCGCCATGGACCGTTGATCGATCAAGCACGGCGTCCGCAGACGAACTACGGCCGGGCTTTGTTTTCTCTTGTTGATGGGCCCCATCTGCGTCTCCTCCGACGTCACGATGACCTACCTCGGGTCCACTTGGAGCGTTCTTGCGCTTGTTCTGCTTCTGCGCTAGACCGCCTCGCAAGCCTCCCTTGAGCGCAGGCCCAGCAGCACCCCCGCCAGCCGCAAGAACAGAAGGGTCTTTGCAACCTCCAGCTGTAGCTTTCGCTTTCTGCTCTGCGTCTGCTTTTCTGTGCACTAGAATCCCTCCTGGTGCCTTGTTGCCGACAATTTTCACTTTCCTGCTGAGCGGAGGCTTAGTTTGTTCCTTTGCCGGCGGCGACGGATGAAGTGCGTCTTCACGAACAGGAGTTCCCTGCGCGTCGGCGTCAGAACTTTTTATTGTGACCTTTGCATTGATGCCGCCAGTCGCAACGGCGCGGCCGCGGGGCGTGTGGCGAGGACCGCCTCCCGAAGCTGCGGAGGACGATGACTTCAACACTGCGCTGGTTCCCTGGTCCTTGATGACGAAGGAAACGAACTGCCTCGCGATTTCCGGAAGATCTTTCCGTGCGCATATCCACAGCCCCTGCGCCCCCGGATTCGTAGAATTTTCTGAGGCCGATGACCCCGAGGACGAACCCGCTTGGTGTTGGCCGTCATCCCCATCCCCGCCCGCCCCCGCATCTGCCGGCGACGTCGCTTTGTTGAACTGGTCTCCCCCTTCGGTTGACGCAGCTCCTGTACCCGCCTGCTGTTCTTTCTTGAAGCGGCGCAGCCGGTGCGTAGCGAAGTTGTGAAACGAGTCGCGATACCAGCTCTCCTGCGGCCGCCGTGTTCCGACCAGGTGGTGGAAGACAAACTCCAGCGCCACTTTCGTACCCTCGTACGCAAGCTTGTTCGTGGTCGCAGGGTCCACGTACGGCAGCACTGCTCGGACGCGCTCGGCAATACGTTCCTCAGTCGTCTTTGGTCGTGACACTACGCCGCCTGATCCAGCGCCTCCGGCGCGAGTTGTGTTTTGCCTCGGTGGCTGCTGCCGGTTGCCGCCCTGAAGTCGCGTCTTGACTGCTTTTTTCGTATTCCTATCTTCGTATTCCTGAGTTTGCGAAGGGGATGAAGGCCCCATGACCCCACCACCTGTGCTTGCGCAAGGCTTTCCAGAGGGACCTTGTCCATGCTGCACGTGGTTCACAGGCCCCGGTGGGCCCTCCAACGGCGATGGCTGTGATGCAGAAGACGACGACGAAGAGGAGCTGCCCGACGACGATGCTGCAGACGTGGATTCCGAGCCACCGGACACGGTCTTCATCCCGTCGTGCAGCGGTGGCTTAAGATGTTGAGGTTGATGACCGTCTGCAATTCGCGGCGCTGGTGCAAAAGCCGGCTGCTGATGATGTTGGCCATCGACTACGTGGAAGACCTCCCTCGTACGAACCACACGGTGAACAACCCGCATTTTTCTTGTTCTTCTATCTTATCAACTTATATGTAGATGTCCCGGGCCGAAACCTGCTAAAGTGTGACTGGTACTATGTATTCCTATTCACAATGAGCATGAGAAGACCTATTCGTATTCCTGTACTAGTGTAGTACTACTACTTCCATGTTGTTCTGACGGAGTGACTCGCCGCGGCTCATCATTATTTCTGGCCGTTGAGGCCGGCGCAGCTGATAGATGTCTCTCACCTTCTTACTTTGAAGATACCCCTCAATGACGTTTCTTGGCTTTATCATGCTGTTTTTTATGGGGGGGCAATCATACTGTCGCTGCTCTCAGACACTTCTCTCCTGCGTGTTTTACAATTTCGATGTCCACGTAAACGTGCCGCCGACGCCGTTGCTAAGTACGCAAAACGCGACTCATTCCTGTGAGCGCCACGGTCGGGCGCCGCCTACCCCGACCACGCTAAGTAACGATAAACTACGATTTGCATTTAGAAAGTGTACTACTTCTGCAGAACATGTTTGCTGGTGTAGCGAATCATTTTTCCGACGAGGAATAGCTCTACCGGTAGCGGGTCGTAGAGAGGACCAGGTGGTGTGAAAGTCCTCGTCGCTGTAATTTTACGCAGCTCCCTGTTCCACGCAACGCAGTGTTGCAGCAGCTTCAGGTGCATTGCGCGTCAACGACGCGAACGCGGGGCAATTGTTTTACACGAGCAATTCTACTTCATTTCGAACTATTTCAAAAAAATTCAAGGGCTGGCGGCAGCGGACCTGGTAAGGTGGCTTTTGTTTTTTTGATTGGATGGCTTGTGATGATGGAAACGTGTGAGTGAGTAGTTAGGATAGCTATTCTAGAGGGGTTCAGCGGCGTCGACTGGAGGATTCGGCGGCACGGATTCGTCCGAATCCGTAGCGCCGTTGCCGCCCGCCGTCGCTGCTGAACCCCTCTAGGTCTAGACTAGCTACACTAACATCATTCACATCTGGTTTCATCAAAAGCATTCCATCGCATCAATCATCAAAACAAACAAATCCACTCCAGGTTGACGCGGCCCTTAAATTTTTTTGAAATATTTGAAAACGAAGTAGAATTGCTCGTGTAATTGTTCCTGCCCGTTTTCTTGTATTATTGCCGTAGTGTTTATTGCCGCCTCCCCCGTCCGAAACTAGAGCTCACGACCTGCATGTTCCCCCGCTTTGCGAAATCTGGACAGCACCCCGTTCTTCTCCGAGTTTACTTCGATGTACTTCGCGATTCTCCCTGTGACGTTCGGGCGCAGCAGCGTCATGTTGATTGCGTCCAAAGGCTCCATTGTAACCCCAAAATGCTCGCACAATGCAAACTTCCAGTCCTCCGGCGTCCATCGCAACGTGACAACTTTCTTGTCCTCCCTACTCCATTTTACCGCAGTTTCTCCTGGCCGGTTGTAGAGCCAGGACAGCGGATCGCTTTCATCGAACCACGCGTTCTTCCGCCACCAGTGCTCGTCCATGTTCGTGTAGCAGCTTTGCATGGTTTCCCGGAGACCGACGGCGAACAAATCCGGATTTCCGCAGCAGTACGTCGTTACAGAATTCACGTAAATCGTGTTCCTCGACGAGGCTGGTGAAGCAGAAGCCACATCCGCATCTTCTGTGGATACTTTCGAAGATGTTCTTGGGGGGAACAGTGCCTCGAGCTTCGGAAATTGCGAGAGAAATACCATGTCCGGCCGCAGGCGAAGGATGTACTTGTACCGGAATGCGGATTGCGCTTCTCGTGCAAGGAGCATGTTGTGGCATATTTTGATGTCCTTGTTCATCCCCACACTGGACCGCCAGGTGGCGGAAGCTCGCGTCCACATAAACGTGGCCCACTTGGGATCCTCCGGCGTCTCTTCGAATGTACCGATACTCTCCGCTGCTCGCGGGTCTCGGGCCGCGACGAAGCAGCTGGATGGCCTCGTTCCCGGGGTTGCGAAACGGCACACATGGCGATTTGACTCGTCAGCATCGACGGCGTGCGGGACCAGCGGCACGGTGCGCAGGTGCTGCGCCGCGGCACCTTCATCTGCTCGCGCAGCTCCGTCTTCATCAAGGAAGAGTACGCGATAATCTTGTTCATGCGACAGAAAAAGTTGGTTCTCGTCGCTCTGCTGCTTCTCATTTCCCTGGGGTGGTGGCGCAAACAGCTCATACTTCCAGACCGGGCGGCGCGGCAGCGTGACCGCAAACACATCGAAGCCGCCGGGCTCCAACGCGTTGTACAGGAAAGTTTGCACCGAACCCGCGTTTGTGCCTCGTCCTCCTTTCGTACTGGGATTGTACCCATGATCGTCCCGGCGGAGGGCGGGGACCTGCTCCGCGTCAAAATGTTGATCCCCAGGATGCGACTGCATCCACCGATCGACGTTCCGCTCGTCGAGTCCGACCTGCATGCCATTTGGCCACGTGCTGCCGACCGTGCGCACGTCGCCAAAGAGGCAAACTGCGGCGCGGTCTGCATATCGTGACTCTCCTTCTCGGGCGGCAACTGCATGGGTACCAGAGGACGGGCCGGCAAGCGGGAATACGACGCCGAAGGCACTCGTCCGTAGAAGATGACGATGAAGCCGAAGTGCGAATTCAAATGGTGAAAAGCTTAAACTCCTACTCCTGGATGAGGGTGTCCTTTTATTGTTATGCATCGCAGCACTATCGGGCGACGCCCTCCGAAGGGCTGTGTTTTTTTTTCATCGAGCCAAAGGCGCTCAAGAAGTTTGTTTAGGGTTGAAATGCGCTACACCAGAGCCTTCTGATGTGCTTGAGCTCACGGTTACTCGCTCCCACTCCCGCCGGCTGTAGTATTATACATGTTGCTCTTGCTATAGAAGCTGGTGAAGTAAAGGCACAAACGGCCAACAAGGTGAAATCACGACGAGAACGGCGTCTGAAAGGCGCACGAAAGACACGACTGAAATTTGATGATCGAATCGCTTTGCATCGCTTTGCAAGATGAACAAACAGTTGTGTCTTCAACACAGGGGAGTCCAGTGCTGCTCATAGGTTTTTCTTTTTATCTCCTTCTCCTGGAGTTTATTTTTATACAGTCGGCACAGACGAGCGAGTAGGAGTACAACAATCCATTTGTTACAAATCAATCTGTATTCAGTTGCGCTTTCGGTCCGCAAGACGACCACACTGCGAGCGGATCAGCACCACGACGGGTCCTCTTACTTGCTTATCGTCCTGCTCTTTGTGGTCGTGCTCCTGGCGTCGCAGCCGCCGTACGTACGGTGACGGTCCCGCTACGTAGTCAGTCTAAAGTGAAAATATGAAATCAAATTTAGAAATTATGGCAAAGATGACCACAACGTGGACATCGTGCAAAGTGGCGATCTTCGATCATTTGCGCGACAACAAGCAGCTCGAGGTGTCATCTCTGTCTGTTTCTGATCGATTCAGTTGGTTTCGCTTCTACAACGGCGGTGCGCCTCCTGTCGTTCGGAATTCAAATTCATCTGAACGACTATGCTTCGCTGTAGTTCGTTCTTCATCAACAGAATAACCAATGACGTATGACATCGTCTCTATGACGAATCCAAAGTAAGGCTTTTTCCGCGACCAGAAACACGCTGAGTCAGAATCAGAAACTTTCCTCAAAATCAATTTTCCGGCCAGGAAAGGCAGCTGGGTGCGCGATCGGAAACGGCGAATCCGCCTCGATGTCGCTCCATTTCTCGCCCTCTTCGCTGTAATACAGCTGCACACCTGGACCCGTCGCGAAGTAGCTTCCGTCGCGGCCGCCCCCGGGTGGAGCGACGGGCCCACCACGAGCCTTCTTGCTACGTGCCGATTTCGCGCCGCCGCCTCCGCCTCCCGCGCCGCCCTCGCTCTCATCTTCATCGTATTCGTCATCAAATTCGCCGTCACCCAAATTCGCATGATCTTCTACCGGCGAAGCCAGATGGTCGAGATCTGCCATCGGTCTTGGTCTGTGGACGGAAGGAGCTGTGCGCGAAGGTTCTCCGGGTAGCGGTTCGGTGTTTCGTTGGAAGCCCTCTCGATGTGGTTGTGCCTGCGATGTCGTTGAGATAGATGCGGGAGGAGCATGCACATGGTCTTCAATTCCGCGTCCTCTTCCGTCCCCCACCGCGCCCACCACCGCCTTCGGGGAACCGGATGCCGGCGAAGATGCCGAAGTGACCGACTCCTCTTCATGTGGTCGCGCCGCAGCCTCCAAAGATGTATGCCTCGAACTATACGCATAAACTCCGTCGGTCGACGTGGCGTGCAGCAGAGCGCCGTAGGCCGACGAGAGGGGCGCTTGATCGTCGCCGAAGGGAAAGTAAAACGGCGACGGCGATCCGTTCACGTCGATGTCCGAGATGGAGTCTTCGACGAGGAAGACGGGACCCTGCTTGTTCGCCTGCTCGAGAGCGCTGAACACGTATCTCTGGGCCGCGAATGCGAGCACAAGCAGACCAAGAAGCGGCCAGGCGAACACCCACAGACGGATACCGCAGTACCCGAGACGCTTCACCCGAGCGTCGGCCTGGCCAAAAATTGGAGAGGTGCGGCACTCGCGTAGCTGTTGTAGTCGCGAATTGGGCAAATCATCTTGGCGTGCATAACAAGGAGGTGGCGGTCTACTTGGTGCAGGACGAGCAGCAGGCGCAGCCATCAATTTTTATAGCACTAAGTCATTTTAAGAACGCGCACGAGCACATTGCATGACATCGTGATCTTCATATACAAATAAATGAGTGCGGAGTTCATTATTTGATCGTGCTGCTACTCTCTGTCTCATCGAATTCAAACGGATTCATACATTGTGGAAGAAATTTAGATTCTAACAATCAACTACAATCAACTACCATCAACGGTAGCCGATGCCGATGAATCCGAGTAACGATAACGAAGCGAAACATAGAAATACCCACGGCATCGCGCACGCGCAGGGCGCTACGTTCGTTGTGGTGCTTTTCAGTGCGCATCCCGCTCCGTACATGTATCCGCGCACCAGGCTGCGTTCCAGCAGAGCCGTGTCGGGTGTTTGCTTCAGCTCCATAAGTGCTCCCATCGGTTCTGTGGGGCACGTCTTCATTCCGGAGGAGTCTCCCCTGGAAAGTGCGGACACCTGACCAAAAAGCCGCTTGGATTCTTGTTCGGCGGACAATGTATTGGACGAGGATGAAAATGATGCCGAGGCGGCCGAAGCTTCTGTGCGCGCCATTCTTGCGTGTCTATCCCGGGTCGCTGTGACGGGTTGCGTGGTCAAGACCACGACAAGCATTGCCGTCGTGATCCAACATAGTGAGTGTCTGGCTCGGAGGACCCGTTGCACGAAGCCGCACCGCTTACATCTTCTCATCTCCTTTCTAAAGGGAAGAGAACTTTGATGCTGCAACCTTGTGACGAAACTGACCGTAGTTGAATGCGATGTACTCATGCGTGGATATGCACCATATGATGGGTGACGGTCTCGAACAAGTAAATGAACGTAGGACAGCACCACACGAGCGTCGAGACGAACTCGAACAGATGAGACCGACAACGAGGCGAACGTCTCAGTATCGAGCGCTCTGGGCAGGAGCTACAATCAGAGGTCAGGTGCGCACTTCAGATGAACCGAAACACCAAACACATGATAGACATACATGATGGCGCAATAATGAATTACAGCTCAGGGTCAGGCTCACGGTCACGAGCAGCACGACACCACATGGCAAATCACTAGTACCTGCGCTAGCTTAGTTAGCGCCTAACTAAGGATCTTCTTCTTCAAATTCGAGGGTCGTGCCTGCCCCTGCTGCTGCTACTGCTACTAGATAGTGGACACTACTCATTGCACGTTGCACCATCACGACGAAGCCAGGCCACGTCTGGTTTTTTCGGTAGCGATTGCAAACTAACAACACCAGAACCGGGAGACGCGTCCAGGTCCTGGCGCAGCTCCGCTCGGTTTCGCGCAAGATCGAAAAATGAAGTCGTAGCTGCTAGCTGTCCTCGCCGCACCAAAGCAGAGAAATGCTGCGCGCGGTGAAATGTCACAAATTCTCGCGGCGTGCGACGCAGTTTACAAGTTTTCGTTAGCCAACATCGCTTCCCGAGGTCATTGGCACCACGGCCCGCGGCGACGCACTTGGTGGTACAACAGTTACCATTTGCGCTTCCGCGAGTGCAATTTTTTTGGCCTTCTCTCTGTTTTCAACATCCGCCGCGCTTTCTTCGTCTCCGGCGCTGAAGGGCGGCACCCACGTCAGAAGGGCGTGCGCCAGTCCCCAGAACCCTCCGACCGCTCCGAGCCATGCCATCAGGCGCTCTCCCCACGACTGGAACCGCATTCCGCAGCAGGTGAATCCCTCGGGTTGCGCGGCCAGATTCTGCAAGTAGTACTGACCAGCTGTGCTCCCGCCGCTGGCCATCTTTGCGTACACCACGCTCGTGTCCACGCCGGCCTGGCACCCGCCCCCGATGCAGCTGTCGTGCATCGACTTCTCCACAAACGCCTTCATCTCGGACTCTCCGCTGTGTATGACCTGCGAGCAGAACTCAGGGTTCACATCGGGCGTCACGAACGTTCCAGACGACGCTCCTTGGAGTGCCCTGCTCCTCGGCGGGGACGGACCTGCGCCTCCACTCCCCGGCGCAGCAGGTGTTGGCGTCCCGGGGGGGGCTCCTGGACTACTAGAAGGAGCAGGACCTCCTCCTGTCGCGGCAG
>RXOD01005094.1:0-15948 GCA_005223375.1 Amoebophrya sp. AT5.2 | reverse complement strand
CAAATTTCCCAGGGGTGTCTAGGTCGTCCCGGCTTGAATGTTAAAAAGGAGCGCGGGACGTATTTCCCAGGGGTGTTTAGCTTCCAAACCGAGTTGGGACACAGCATAGTACTACGGGGGGGCGCTTCTTCTCGGGGTCCTCTGACAGATGCAGTCTCCTGCCTCAATTCCAGCTCCCCGACACACAGATGGCTCTGGCTACGAGAGGACTAGGAACGCAGCCATCGCTTCTCGAACTCCTGCAAAAGTGGGACCACAGCACCAGGGACGAAAGAATTTCCTCTGCACCATAGGTGTGCCACCTCGCGTACTGTTTCAGCTCGGCCAGGATTTGCCCACAGTTCTTCGCGTCCGCGAGAAGCTCCAGCACCTCGACCTTGAGCAGCTTGATGCTGTTCGGGTCCATCTGCATCACGAAGAAGTCGGACAGGTACGGCCGAAACAGCGACGGGTGCGTCCGCAGGATGGGCAGGAAACCGGAGAACAAAACCGTCATGCTGTCCCAGGAACCGGTCTGAAGATGTGATGTTGTGGAGAGAGAAGTGTGAGGGTACTTAATTAAATATGTTGTTGAAGCTGAAAGAATGTTTTTTGATGTTTTTCATATATCGATTTTTAGGAAGGGATGTAGTAAGTACTCGCACTTAAATAATGTACGATGAGTGTCCGACGTTCCATCTAATTCAATCACTGCAGACTTTTTTTTCTTGCAAGAGTGGTCAGCGCCCCACTCGGGCTCAAGATCGGAGTTCCAATCTTAACGGCGTGACGCACGGCGACCGCAGTGCCGGCGAAACTACACTTCCAGCCCCTATTGGGCAGAGGAGACCGCAGCTACTTCTCACTTAAGTAGCAGAACCACGGCGACCGCAGTGCCCTCCATACATTTAATACATTTCAAGATTTTGCGTCTAAGTTTCCCCGGGGCTGTTCGGTTGAAATTTTCAACCCAACAGCCCCGGGAAAACTTAGACGCAAAATTTTGAGACCCAGGGGAGATGATCACAGACATAGTGATAAATCTCAAGCGCTCGGTGTTTATCGATAAATGGCGCGCCCCCGTAGCCGTCACGAGTAAACGAGTAGAGCACATTTTTTTAACGGTAGCGAACTTCGCCCGGCCTGTTCCACCTTCCTCTTCGTTTGCCCCTGCTCTGCAGTCGGTGGCCCGTCGCGGTGCCTCGAGGCCCGGTTGCTCACAGTGTAGCGAGGGCGTTCCGCGTCAGTCGTCATCTCGTCGCGCCCGCGCATTGTCATCTGGTGAATCTGTCTAGTGACGCCCCCCGATCTGCGACCTCTGTTTGATCGCATCGCAGCCACTGCTAAGCGACCCACGAATCTGACGCGAACAATAAGCAAGAAGTGCTCCGACTATGGTATACGATCTACAGCCATCAAAAAGAAACACCGGCGCCCTGCCTGCGAGTCTGCGAATAAAATTGGCCCGCCTAGCCCCGTTAGCCGCGCCTGGGTCGGATCGCAGCATCAGAGGGGCGGCAGGAAGGGAGCAGCGGTATCTATGAATAAGACACGGCGATGGCTTAACTGAATAAAGACGGGAAGTAACGGAAAGCAGCAGAGCACACGGGAAGTCACACGAAGCCTGTCCCAGACTCGAGCACAAGCTCCGGTCCAGGTGCAACCTCTACCATATGAATGTCCGTTCGTTGCTCGCTTGTGGGAAGGTTTCGACTTTGGAGACCTTATTCCTCGACACCTTGTTATAGCTGGACACACGTGCCTGCTCACTTCAGCTTCAAGGCGTTGAGGAAGGCGCACGTGCACGAAATTTTTTTCGTATTTTATAGAGAGCAGAGAGAAACTCCACCGCTCACGAGAACCGTAGAGGTGACACGATGCACCGCGTGACTACCCGGCAGAGGCTCAGAGCTGACCCTTGAGCTCCCTCACCGCCGACACGTGTGCCCCTTCGGCGCCCTCTCCGCTTGTTGTGCGCGTTCTTGGTTTTGGCTAATAAATGGGTCAGCTCCAGTAGAAGTAGTCTGAGTTGATGTTTACATACACAATTAAACTAGTAAAATAGTATCAAAATAGTATAAGTATACCCGCACGCTTCTGAGCAGCGCCGGAATCACTGCCTTGACGTCTTCCTCGCTCTTGCTCAAGTAGCACAGGGCCGCCGCCGCCGACAGAACCACGGCTGTCGACTGGGCCCGCAGCAACCCCTTCAGACAGGCCACCAAGCTGGCGAAGTCGGCCGTTTGCTCCTGCGAATGCGGTTCGCGGCTGTCGAAGAGGAAAAGTTTTGCGTACCGAAGCATAATGTCGACGAAGTAGGCCTGCGCCCATTGGTCCATTGAGGGCACCAACGACAGCAATCGCCGGAAGTACGGGTGCAACAAACCGAGTGTCGCGGCGTCGTCCTCCGACTGAGGTGGTCGTTGATGCATTGTAGCTATGGAAAAAAGTGAAATGGAGATGGACACATCACATCAACAGCCGCGTTTATTTAGATAATTCTCAAAGGCCGATCGAATCAAAGTCCGATTGATACACCGTCATAGTTTTGGCAGCCGCCGTAGATCCGTTTTCCTCGCCCTCAGTGGGAGGAAATGAAATAAAAATGAATTAAGGAACACGAGTACAAAAATGTGCACATCAACGTCGACAACCAAGTAGCATCGGGACGACAAGACATATTTTTTTATATATAAGCACAAGTATGTTTTTATCGATGCAAGATACCGCAGGCCGTTTCGCAATGCAGAGGTGGTGGTAGGTGGCGACGGAGCTAGCCACCACGGAGGTGTTGCGGTCTTGGAAGAGCTTCACGGTGAGGTCGCGCAACGGCACGTACTGGTCGCGGTCGACCTCGAACACCTTCACGATGCAGGCGGTGGCCGTCTTCCGCACGTAAGCACTGCTGTCCGCGACGGCGGTGCGAATGCTCTTCAGCACGATCTGAATGATCTCCATCGTCTTCACCTGGTAGTATAGTGACTCTAGTCTGTTACTGTTAGATAGACATCAAGCAGATCGACGTTGAAAATTCTGGTGATTTCGAAAATTTTTTCCCATCCTGCGCCGAGTGAGGCTCCACCACAAGAGAAAATAACCGACGGGAAGCGAGAGAAGCCGAAAACATAGCCTCATTCAACGATGCGAGTCAGAGACTGCGGCTCATCCCAATCCGGTACGCGGATATGTTCTTGCTTCCCTAGCACGGGCTGAATGATAGATTATCACCTGGAAGGATAAGGATCACCAAGCCGTCGACGACCAGGTCACAAATCAGATACAAATTGCAGGGCCAAGGGCGGGAATCAATTCTCGTTGCGCGCGAAGAAGGATGGTCATAAAACTGAACTTTTCGTATGTTGCTTGGTCTTCTTGGCCGAGGACTTTTTTAGTAACATACAACCAGTACCGACGAGAGCGCCCTGAGTGCGGACGCGCGGATGAGCTGGCTGCGGTCCGTGAGGTCCTTCTGGAAGCTGTTGATGCTGAGCAGCGCTAGCTCCCCCTTGCAGTCCGCGTACTGGACGAGGTAGATGTACGGCTTAGAGCTAGTACGGAAAGTGCATATTTTAACTGCATACTAGAACCGCGCACTTTTCAAATTTTTGCTTACTCCGGATCATGCTTCGCGACACAAGTCATCGGCATCAAGAGGGCACGGCATGGGCCGACTGCTGACCGTCGCCCAAATTCCGGACCGACTGCTGTAGCCGTGCCGCTGTCGCCGTCTCATAGCCGATGGACCAAGAGCGTCCGCCGATAGTCCGCGTCGACGGGTCTTCAGCTGGCGGACATGGTTCGCAGCCATGTCCAGCACCACCACCACACAGCCCCCCGCTTTCTCGTATGTTAATCATAATCGGATGGGCCAGAAACGAAAGGAGCGGTAGTTGCAAAAGTCTACTTATGTATTGGGTTCTACTAACTTACTATGCTTTTCGAGTATGCATCTTCCGTACCCTTAAACGTCAGCTTCTTCAGCTCCAGGTGCGCGGTCGCAACGTTCTTCACTACGTGCGGAAACAGCTCGCCGCAGTCCCGCCCATAGCTCACCGCAGCGAGCACCTGTAAGCATCATATGTTGCTGGGAAAGTCAACACGGGGTCCGACCGCTCCGCTTACGTTACGCTAATGATCAACAGTCACGGTTGTAAAGTCTACACTTAAAATGAATCTAGAGCTTGAGCCGAATAGTATATGTACAAGCATCGATATGTTTCTCCTTTCTAGAACCGTCGCGGGCTGCATTGGTGTCCGATTTGAGCGCCGGCCTCAGCATTGGTGAACCGTCAGCCGTAGCCGTAGCTTCGGACCAACTAATAGTTCATGCACTCTTAAGTTTGCGCGACACGACGCAGCAGGATAGGTCATCGCGTGAGTCGGCTTATATCAGCTCGGCTCGCTTTCTTGACTACAGGTGCTCGCTGCGGTTACCTACAGGCGGAACGGCGGCGGAAACAGCTCGCCGCAGTGCCAGTGGAAGTGGCAGTAAGCACGGGCAGTAGGTACCCGATACATATTGTAATTGTTATTGATTATAGTCCTGGGCAGGAGCGAGACCGAGAGGCAGTGGCAATAGAACAAGACATGGTCCTGCAGCACAGCATACGAACGCAGCTAGTTGTCTACTTCGGCGCAGTTTCAATTTTTATTTTCTGGGCGAATTCTACTTCTCAACAGACTGAATCTTTCACAATAAAGCAACAAGACCTACTTCTACCTACCAATAGTAGATACTAAAGCACCATCTCCGCACCTGTTTCATGGCGACGATTTTTTTCTCTGCGTCGGATTCGGCGAGGTCGAGCACCTTCTTGATGTCGGATTCGTTGTAGCGGTCCTCGTCGAAGAAGTGGGCCTCGGAGGGGTGCAGGCTGTCCACCAGCGACTGTAGATCCGCGCCCGCGCGGTCCACGTACGGCTGTACGTACTGCATCGTCTCGTAAAAGTGTTCCCTTTTGTCGAACCGACGGAAACTCCCAATTTCAGTCGCCCTCAAACCGCGGGAATTCGGTCGGCGTTGCTCCCACGTCCTGCTAAGGCAGGCGCGAGGCGCAGAATTGCTTCAAAAGCCGCACCACGCCATCGTTATTCTGTGGATTAAAAATCTGTTATATCATTCTGTCGATTGCCTTTCACCGGCGGCGCGGAGGGTCGCAAAAGCAGATGGATGGATGCGGGTTCTTCTTCTTGTTGAGTCGGAGTTTTAATAAATGTCCCCGTGTCCTCCTCGTGGTAACCAAAACCTAAACCATGCAATTGCAATCATCAATGATCTTCATGATAAATAAATACAGTGTATAGTGTTTGTGTTAGTGTTCATGTTGTAGCATATCCTAGTAGAGGACAGCATTCCTTCGACGATGCCACGAGGTCCTCCTTCAACGACACCACGAATCTTGGTTTATCACTGATCAGATCTACTGGTACTGACTGCAGAGCTTTCGGCGCATCTTCAGATCCGATCGACGGGCACGCTTCTTGATGCTCGAACATCCGTTCTACGCCAGCTAGCACAAGAAAGCTGCACATCCGAGCAAATAAATCTATGTTTGTATTCTGCTCAACCGTCCGACGTCTCCAGCATGGAAAAAAAAAAAAACCTTTGCCTTTCATGCATCGGCGGCACAGCGCTGCGCCGACCGCGTCGAGGCTTCACATGAAGTACAAACCGTCGATGGATAGAGAATTCAACGCAGTTGCGTCTGGTACGCGTGCTGCAGCTCGCTGGAAGCCACAGTATCTATCTTCTTCTGTAGTCTGAGCTAAAAAATAAAAATAAAAGTCCTCATCTACGGCCTGTCCTCCCCACCCCACTCGGAGGGCAGGCGGTCGCCCTCCTCGCGCCGTTCCTCGTCGATCCGCCGGTCCTCATCCATCCGTCGCTCCTCCTCCGCCCGCTGCTCCTGATCAGGAAAGATAAGATCAAAAGTCATATAGTCAGAAGTGCGAGTGCGGTAGTAAATCAATGAACACTATACTTATTATCCGATATATTAAAAGAGAAATAGAAAGCACCTCTTCCTCCTGCTCTTCCTCTGCCCTGCGGTCGTCCTCGTGCTCTCGGCGCAATCGGTCCACCTCATCCTGCTCTTGGCGTCGCTTGTTTTCGAACAGCTTGATTTGGCGGTCCTCCTCCATTAGCTGCGCCGTCGTGCTCGCTTGCTGTTTTTCATTTCATCGAGGGTGAGTCGCAGTCTTCGCCAGCTCCCTCTCCGATAGTAACATCGGCAGCGCGTGATTACAATCAGAGTAGCGGCACTTACAATCAGAGTCAGACTCCAAAACAGAAAAGAATTCGCGGACTCCTTGAAGAAAAGGCGCGGGAGGGAATTCGCGAGGCGGCGTGGATGCGTCCTACGTTCGCCGGGATCGTCTTCGGAGCCGCATCTTCTACGTCGTCATACCAGCCTGAGCCGCGGCCGCAGAAGTCAGTGCGCGGCTTCCGATGGCCGTCGTTTCGCGCAAAACCAAAAACATATTCATAAATTTCTGGGCTTAGGATCGGGATCCTTGGTGCTATAATAAATCGCCAGCTCTCCGTCTCCGATAGTAATCGATCGGCAGCGCGCTCTCCGGCAGTGATCGATCGGCAGGCTGCATCGGTGTGATGTTGATTGAAGAAGTGAATCAAAATTCATTAATTAAATCGCAAATACCGTCGCGCTCATTCCGTCTACTTTTGCTTCCACCTCTGCGAGTTGTTTTGAGAGCACCTTCACCTCCCCCTCTAGTGTCACCGCTTCCGACGTCTCGTCCAACCCGTAGCAGGCAGAGGCGCGAATCAACGTGTTGAACTCTTCCAGCTTGTCGAAGCTGTTGGTGCCGAAGAGGTGGCGGACTGGCGTTCCGCTTTTGTTTAGAGGGGTGAAAAGCCTATTTTTGGCGGCATTTCTGGCGTGTTGCTCGTCCGGCTGTTGTTGAGACCAAATACGGGGCAAAATACCAGACGAATTACGAAACGACACAGACAAATTCTTGGCGTCTCGTGGCCCTCACTTTGGGATGCTTGCTCCCCCCTACGTAGCAGGAGCACAACGGGACTAAATCCGAGACAAAATATCAGACGAAATACGAGACAAAACACAAGACAACGCAGCCCATCGCCACGGTCCACATCATACAACGAGACCAAATACGAGAGGAAGCACAAGTCTCCCACCACCAGCAGAATGTTGCCCAGGAAAAAAATAGGCTATGATCCCCTCCTTAATTTGTCCGCCGCGATTACCCCGACCGGGTACGCCTCGAACGCCGCGGTGTCCACGCCCCCGCAGTCGGTTTTGATGATGCACACGCCCTTCTCGCCGTCGGGGACCAGCGCCGCCTGCCCGCCATCCTGTAGTACGGTCGAGAATCCGGATCCGAAGAAGTAGCGAGGTGGAGAATAATTATATTTTTTAACTCGTCAAAATATTTATATGACGGCTATGCGGATCGGTGCTAACCTCGCCACGTTCGACAATTACGGTGCGCAATTCAAGTCAATGCATAGACCGAAAATAAAATTACGGCACCGCGGCCATTCACCGCCATTTTCATCGATTGGTTCGGAGGCGGGCAGCGAGTGTAGATAAACTGTACGTCGAAAGCCAAAGAAGAGCGATACCGCAGTCTCGACGACTTCGGCGGAGCCGGTGCTGGACCCCGTCGTACTGGTATCGGGCATGAGCCACGTTTGGATGCAGTTGCTCGGGCCGTAAGACACCTGATGAAAAGATCAGACGGTGGATCACATCAAAATATCTTTCTAAAAATGTTGATGGTCGTGGTCCTGCCCCAGTTAAGTAATACTCACACACAAGCTTGTTCCGCTACATGAGCATGGAGCTGTGAAGTCTGCGTGTCACTGGGGAACCCACGGGGTTCGGCCTCCGCTTACGTTACGCTAATGAAGCTACCAACTAGGGTAAAATTTAGAGAATAAGATGACTACTTCTACTGCAACCCGAACGCGCGCCGACCAACGTCGAACCGAACGCGCGCCGACCGAGCGGCATCGAGCCGAAGCCACACTTGCGCCGAACGGCCGGCGACCAACGTCGAGCCGAACACGCGCCGACCAACGTGGAACAGAAGGCGCGCCGACTGACCTTGAGCCGACCGACATCGACGCGCCGACCGACGTCATTCCGTCAAGCCGAACGGGCGCAGATCGGCATCCAGTCGAACGCGCGCCGACTATCGAGCCGATCGCCGCACGACATCGAGCGGAATACGGAGCGACGTCGAGCGATACACCGAGCGACACCGAGCCGAACCCCGACCGACGTCGACCCGAGCGTGTGCCAGCCTCGCTTCGGCTTCGCCTTTCTCTACTATTCTTCAGGCGATTCCTCTGAGCTCATTCCTGAAGCGGTTCCGATTCCCCGCCTTCTTTCAGCGATTCCAACACGCCGCGGGCAAACTGCTCGGGCTGCTCTTCCGACGGGGTCCCGAGACCTCCCGAGACCCCTCGCGATGTCAGGGGGTGGGAAAGGACTCCGGGAAGGGTCTCGCGAATGTCGCGAGGCCTTTGGACCTCTTGCGCACCTCTCGAGCCCCCCCCTGCTGCGTGCCGCCTCGCAGACCCCTCAAAGACCCCTAGCGGCCCCCCTCAAAGGGGGGCCAAAGACCTCTCATGGGCCCCCTCGAGGGGCTTCGCGATGCATGAAAATTGAATCGTCATATGTTGTAAGTATTTTTTTATAGTCTGGCTAATCTCACAATCAAAATAAAACACGCAATCCTCGGATGAACCTTCTCTTCTTCCTTGTCCATCGTGACGCGGTCGACGGAGCGGTTTTCCAGGTCGGGAAGCGAAATCACGTGCGCCGTCTTTGCGGGAACGGGAAGCCGCGACGAGAGCACCGCCTGATTCACCGACACCGGTGCCACTTGCGCCACAACGGGATCTGTCACGGTTTTTCGCTTGATGCTTACGAGCTGTGGCTGCGGCTGCTGCGCAGGTGGCCGGGCGGCCCGGGCCGGGTCGACCTGGTGCGAGAAATGTAAATGAGCGGTACTTCTTGGAAGCTGGTGAAGCAAGCTCCGAATCCTACTTCTACTTCTAGCTCAATTACGTACTTATACCTCCGAGGGAGAATTTTAATTTTCACCTTGGTTGGCTTCTCCAACTCCACGCCCGCAGCGGCGCCTCCCGCCGCTGCTGCTGCACTCCGGAGGGAGGCGGCGACCTCCGGCGGCAGGCCGCACGTGTCGCAGGCTACGGAGGTGTCGAAGGTTTCTACCGGATCGAAGCCGCCGCGACCGAAGGAGTGCTTCTGCAGTACACCCGGCTTCTTACATGTGAACGCGAATTCCACGGTGTCCAGGTTTACTCCCTCGCAGTGCGTACTCAACACGCACGTGCCGCTTTCCGGGTTGCGACTCACGGAAACGCAGTGGCGCGGCCCGTAGAACCGCGCGTTCTGGAGCTGCCGAATCTTCAGAGAAGCCGCGAGCGGCAGCGCAGCCGCGACAAGGTAAGAACGAGATCGCATCCGAATTTCCAAAACGAATGTGCTTTGAGCGCTCGTAAATCTGAATAAACACCACAATTCCACTGCTCGTTGTAATATACTGCTACGAAGAACTAGTTCCTTGTGTCGGTGCAAAGGCGAAGTTCATACTACTAACTACGAACCGGTCCAATTAAATGCGTGGTGGGCGGAATCTTTGCAGCAGCGTCGTGCTTGCGTCATATCCAAAGGGAGTCGCACTGATTCATGACTTTGCTCTCTCACTCCGTCTTACAAAACAAGGTGGAAACGCGACTCGATGCGGGGAGGCGACGTTCTCTGCTCTGGCACCGGAGGCAAGAATATCTGGAGCGGAACTCTCTTCACACGCGATCCGTTTCCAAATCTCCATTCTCCAAGCTGTTTCTTTATATTTTTTACAAGTCATCTCCAAACAAGCAGCTCCGCACCACTTCGTGAAGAATTGGCGACGATTTCCCGCGGTCGCGTCGCTCCCTGGCGGGTGCCGTGCGTCTTCCTATCGCTCCGTTCAAGCCGCGCGCGCGCGGCACTCAGTCTTAAAAACATGCGCCTTTGTCCGTCACGGGGTCGCTGCAGTCACTCGTTCTGGGTCCCCGTGGTCCCTCGCTCTGGGTTGCTGTGGCCCCTCTCGCTGGGTCGCTGTGGGCGCTGTCTCTGTCGCTCGGTCGCTGTGGGCACGGTCTCTGTCGCAAACGGGGTTGCTCGCTGTACTCGTGGCGCGTTCGCTTTTTGTGCTTGCTGGCCCGCGCGCCCCGCCCCCGGTGGCCGAAAGATCATGGAGAGTTGCCGCCCAACTCAAATGCGCGGCCGAAAGATGGCGCCGCGGATCCAAGTGTCGCGAGTGTGCGTGTGGCGCTGATGCTGCAGACGAAACCACCGCAGCGCAAGAGAACAGCAGAGCGCCTGTGAAACTGCGGACAAAGTTCCGGCGCGTGCGGACAAAGAACGGGTGGGGCTGAAGCCGAACGATGTCTACTTCAGCATCAATGTGTTCAGTGCAACCTCCACGCGAGCCATAAGCACAACCGACTGACTACGAATACGTATAAAGGAATGAGCAGAAGTCACTCTTCTGCTTTATAGGACGGTTCGGCGCCCTGATCGCTCTGATCGCGCGCCCAATTTTCCAGTGCCCTAGCTCCGCCAGCTGCCTGTCGTACCTGGCCGCCTCTCGTTTCGCGGCGGAGAAGTAGCGGACCGCCTCACAGTTCACGATGCTGTCGACGAGAAGTCCCGCCAGCCGGTCCTCCCGCTTGTTGCTTTCCTTCATGAAGTCCCGGCGCCGGTCGCTGTACACCGTGGTGAATTAGAGATCACAAGCGAAGTGAGAGCACAAGTGTAAGGGGCGGCGAAGCCCGAGAGAACTAGCAGTAATATTATCGAGGGGCCGGGCGCCATATAATGGCGCCCGGCTTCCCTCTGGTTCCTTTGCTCTTCAGGCTCTTACTCTGTTACATTAACACTAATATATCAAGTTCGTTGATTTTTGATGTCGTGTTTCGCAGATACATAGGAGTATCCAAGTATCCGTGCGGTCGTTGCGACAGGCTTTTTTTTTGCTCTGACAGGGTCAACTTTTAACTCTGATTCGTATGCTATCTCTGGGGGAAGAGGTCAAGTCACGGCGGGTAGCAGCAAGCACGAAGACAAGAACGGACAAATCAGCCAAGATAGCACGTCCGTAGGAAGACGCGCAAGCGACTGTCGTGGGGAAGAGTCAGGTACGTAGCATGAAAATGAATCAGATTCAATTCGACCGATGTCCATCAAGACTGAACTGCCGGACCACAGCTACACGATTACATGATCTTCGTGCGAACAAGACAGAGAGAACGCGATCGCCAAGCATACGCAACATAAGAACCAACTCCACCGAGACATCAGACTGCGAGGGACTACGTAGGTTCGAGAGCGGAACCTCTGTCCGGTACACGTACAGCATGAACGCTCGATCATCATCTCTTTTCTCTTCTTAACATACATAAGAAGAGAACGTGTACACGCCATCCTCGTCCACGACGTGCGGACCGGAAGCGGGAGGATCTGCGCGCATACCAGTAGTAAACTCGAATATTGAATGTTGAGGGATGAAAGAAAAGCGATCGGCGATTTCGACGATACGAAAAGCAGATCCGCGTATTAATTTCGAAAGCACGCGCAGTACTCGCGGTTGCGTTTTATTTTATTCACAAAGACAGGCGTCGTAATGATTAGAGGCGAATCCGCGCATCGTCGTGGATGTCTCTCTCATTTCGCTCATTCGATTCCTTGCAGAGTCGAAGTTCCGCGCTAACCCGACCCCATAGCGCATGAAAAGAAGGGCACCCCCGGCCTCTCCGGACGTTTCGAATCAGCGCAGGCGGCCGCGGCGATATAAGCAAGCTTTCTGAGCCCCTCGTCTGTAAGTTTGAAACTTCTTATTTGCGCCGCTACTCGTCGTGCAACTGGAACTATACTACACTTTTTTTTTCGCCTGTCACGACGCCGAGATGGCGCCCGATATTTTTCGCGCGACCACGCCTCCCCCTCTCGTGCCTCCCATCGTTCTCGTTCTCGTTCTCGACTCCCCCAGCAACGGTTTGCTACCGCCCAACGCCACCGTCACCGTTCCCCCCGACGGTTTCGACGAGGGTAGCGGCGTCGTTTTGTTCATCTTCGTCTTCGACGAGGGGGGAGCCCCACCTTCCTGCACAAGGCGGGGCTCCTCCAACCGTCCCCGCGCGACAACCGGGTGGAGGACCCCCGCCTTCTTGTTGTGCAGGGATGTGGGGTTCCGCGCCCCCGCCATGAGTCGCGTCGGTTTGGCCTTTGTTTCTTTACATTTCGGAATGTGCTTCGAGGGGTGCACAAGCCCATTCTTGGCGGCATTTCGGGCGTGTTGCTCCTTCGGGTTCTGTCGCGATTAAATTAATACCGCACGGGACAAAACACGAGACGAAATACGAGACAACGCAGAACATTCCTGGCGCCTCCTGCCTGTCGCTTCGCAGTCCTTGCTTCTCTTGTCTTCCTCCCTAGCAGCTGTAATCGGAACAGGCACAATAAATGAGAGTGAGACCACGGGGACACGACAAAAACAAGAAAAAATAAATGCCAGTACTGAGAAGTACCAGACGAAATAGTACGAGACCACACACACAGGACAACCCAACCCATCGCCGCTACCCATCGATCATACGAAACCATAGCTACGAGAGGGACTACAAGGCTCCCGCCACTAGAACAATGCCCCGATAAATAGGGGTTGGCCCCCTCCACCACCTCCTTAATGTGGCGCTCGGCGGTCTCTGCGCTGAACCTCCGGTTGCAGTACGGACATGGCACCCGGTCGTCGGCCTCGGCAGGCGCAGGAGCAAGCTCCGGCATCGGGCCGCCGGTCCTCTCGGCGACAGCTGTGGAGGGGCGGAGATACTTGCTATAGTTGTACTCTACTTGTACTTTCTTCAAAAGAGTGCTTTTACTATCAGTTTTTGCTGCCGTTTAAACCACGCCAAAGCACCTGAACGGAAAATCTAAATTCGCGCATCGCGTTTTCGTGATACATCAATACCGCACCCCCACACATCAAGGGTAAAAAATACGCAAAATGAGAACTACTACCTGCGAGTCTTGCGTGTTTGATTGCGTTTCGGAAGGCTTCGCTCTTGGCTTTCCACTTTTGGTTTTTCACTAGTGCTCCGCCGTCTTCTTGTTCTTGCAGCGTTTCCTTCCGCAGTGCCTGCTTCTGCTCCTCCTCCATTCTCTGTTCCACCGCATTGAAGGCCTTTCGTTTCTTCACAAATACATTTTTGCAGATCTTCTTAGGAGAGGGACAAAAAAAAAATAAAGTGAGTGCTGAGGGACCGATGGTTTCCTTCGTTTGGTTTTGTCATCGACGGGGCCTCATGCCAACCTCTCTCGAAATCTTCTATGGAGAGAGCCTATGAGTTTGAAGTTCTTTTGAGTACATCAAACATAGTACAGGGTCAAAGGACCTAGCCAACATCCATGTTGAACTGGAAGATCGAAGCAAAAATGCCTCGACGGTTCTTAAAAAAGGAATGGGCGGGGTACTCCCAGGCTATGCGAAGGGCCGCCGGGAGGTTTGGATCAGAAGCCAGGAAACCGCTTCTGATCCTAACCTCCCTGCGGCCCTTCGCATAGATCAAAAGAGCAAAGCGTGAGTAGTATGGGGTCAAACTCAAAGTCAAAGTCAGGATCTGGCTCGCGTACTATGTTGGTGACAAGACAATTGATTGGCCAAGCGGCTCGAGCTGAGGGTGAGGCTGACCCCACTTACTTTTTTTTGCACCCCATCGCCTTAATCTTCACGTGCCTCTCGAACGCCCTCTGGAAGAAGCTCCGACTGCAGTGCGGACACTGCATGCGAGGCTCGTTCAAGCCGTGCTCTTCGTCCGCTTGAACGAGCCGCGCATGCAGTGTCCGCGCTTCCTCGTCGGCAGGGATTTGTGGCGTACAACCCGGCGCTGGAACCCTGGCGCACTGATCTTCGATGGGGTTCTTCCGTCGCCGGGTTCCATCGACGGCGTACTGATAGACTGGGTCTCCGTCGATGTGGTGTTGATGAGCAGTTGCCACCTTCTGCGGGGTATCATACACGGCGCCGACATCCGATTTTTGCAGAAAGCTTGAGCGGTGTGCTGTGGACGAAGTACTGCTCGTCGGCCCGGAGATGTTGTATTCCCCGCCGGGTCGATGTCGAAATGTACTTATTTCCCATCTACTTGTTTCCCCGACGTCCGAATGGTGTGCTTTAGAGTCCCAAAGGTACTGATAGATACTTCGCAACTATTAAACTAGTAGGTAAAAAATTCTGGCCTTCTCATTCCAGCCTCCGACGAATCGAGCGGGAGACACCCACCAACCGCCGCCGCCGTCGGTCTGCGGCGAGTGGAAAGCTCTTCTGGCCGCCGATGCTCGGAGCCTCTCCGATCCCTGCGCGGGGCCATACTAGATGCCCCACCTGAGGCCAGATTTTAACGCGGGGAGCGGTCCAGGAGAGTGCTAAACGAGGAGGGTCGGGGGGGACGCGCACCCGTCCCCCCTGTAGAACCCCCCGGTAGTTGCTGTCAAAAATCCTCGGAAAACCGGCCATGATTCCCCCTGCGACTGTGCCCACTTCCTTCGTCTTATACCTGTGGAGGGCGCGAAGCTCCTCCTCCTCCTCCTGAGCTGGCCAAGATAAAGCTTAATCATACTCTCATCTTCCACCAAAGTATCAGCGCCTTCGGGCCTCTTCTAATTGTTGTGGACGAAGTACTTGTGGACCCGGAACTACACGCGGCGTACTTTACGGGAACGGGTGGACACTGGTGTTGTTGGGCAGCAACGAACGCTGCTGGCTGGTGGGCGGTTCGCGCTTTGGGGTTTCTGTTCACGACGATGTGCTGAGGGCTTGGCTTTACTAGGTTTAGCGCTTGCTGCTGCTGCTGCTGCTGCTGCGAACTAGGAGGCTCGCGGGGCAGCGGCAGCTGCTCCTGTTGCTGGCGGTGGCTAGCCAAGATTCCGGCGCGAACGGGGCCGCGCTTCGCCTTCGGGGTGCTTTTCCGTTGTATGCCGTGGATATCCTGGAAGGAGGCCGCACCCTCGACTGGCGGACCCGGAAAATGGTCGTCTGTTCCGGGTCCGAAAGCAGAGGCTGGAAAGTTTGGATTTTGGCGTGAAAGAACAGATACAGATTCGGCTGTACGTACGTGAAGAAAGAAGAAGTAAGAGGAAGTGCGTATCTCTCCGCGGAGACCGTGTCCAGGAGACCATCGCAGATGCGCGAAAAGTTCAAGGAAGTAGCATCAAGTACTGAGATTCGAATCCGGCGTATCTTGATTGCGCATCATATTAATTCCTCCCGCAGCTTCATTCCTCCCCATGCTCGATCCATTCAGCACTACGAGTGATCGGTTCGTCCTTCCTTTTCCGCCCGCTTTTCCAGCTCCCGCGGCGGCTTCCGGCTTTTTTCTCCTTCCTCCCCCCACTGTTGCAGGTAGTGGGTTCAGCGGCAAAGGGTCGTTGTGCACCACCGTTGTGTCGTTGTTCCACTCCTGCGCGGCTATGGAGGGACCAGCAATGGTAAGTGGCCAACTGAAACACCCGGGCGGTTTTTAGAAATGGGCCCCGTTGATGTGGGGGGTGGCGTCGGCAAGTGACGAAACACCGAGAGGTAGACAGAAGCGGCCGTGGACCGATGGATAGCCACTGACACTGACTACAGTGGTGATGAGACCTAGGGAAAGCAGGGCACTTCACTTACCATCGCCATCGCTGGTCCCCCCGCCATAGCGACGACGCGCTCGTTGCTCCACTCCTGCGCGCCGACGCGCTCGTTGTTCCTCTCCTGCGCGCCGACGCGCTCGTTCCAAGGCTGCCGGCTGCGGCCGACGAACGAAGACGAAGACGATGGCGTTCGATTTCTTGGGTTCTTGGGACTTCCACTTAGAGGAGTCGAACGCGCGCTCGGGTTCTTCAGACTTCCGCTTAGAGGAGTGCGAGA